>PVHY01005009.1:0-87501 GCA_004024945.1 Uropsilus gracilis
CTTCCCTTTTCTTTTTTTTTTTTTTTTGAGATTAGATCTCGCTATTTATTCCCGTGGAACCGCAGGTTCACGTTGCCCGGGGTACCACAGACTCAAGCAATCCCTACCTCAGATTCCCAGGTAGCTGGGATTATAGGTGAGTGCCATCACATCCAGCTATTTTTTTTGGGAGGGGGGACTAGGTCTCGCTATGTTCAAGTGGAACTTGAAGGGCGATCCCTAGCACCAGCCGCTTCATAGGCTGAAGCTTACAGGCACGTGCCATTGTGCCCAGCTTGGTTTTTATTTCTTTAACTCCCTCTACTTTTAAAAAAATTGCAGATCTTGGTAACCCAGTCCTATGTACATGTGTGTGAGTTGGGTGTAGTCAGGGAGGAAAGATCCCTGAGAGTCCACTTTTTTTTTTTTTTTTTGATTGAACTTTCATTTATTTTATTTACAAATTTTTATTGTATTTTTATTTCAGTGACACTAGTTTATAGCATTGTTATAATTGAGAGGGGTAGGTGCATACCTATTCAAATGGATATTACCATACTTTGCTCACCCTGAATTGGAAAACACAATATACATAAACAAAAGCATAATTAGATGTTTTCACTCTCAAGATCTGGTCACCTTCCAAAGTTCTCATGTTTAAATGTTGTCACATGATAGAGTAAGGATTTTAACATGTACATTATAGGGGTACATAAACATCCTGTCTACATAGTTCATACCTAGTCTGCACAACAACATACTCTGGGCATCTCTCTACTTTTCATTACTTCTATTTCTATAATCCTGGAATAAACCACCAGTATATTATCTCAGATTAGTGGAAATACCTCCTATTTTCATTCTTTCATATTCTACCTTTATACAATGTTTTATGTCCAGAATTATTTTATTAGATTATTCTCAAATTACTCATTAGCTGAAACTGCTCCAACAATTCCCATATCAGTCAATAAAGGTCAAAGAACATACTAATTTCTCGGATATTCTATTCAACATGTTACCCTATTCTTTTTTTGACTTCATCTCCTACTTCATCTCCTCCCAACTGACGGACTCTGTTAGCCTCTCTTGTTCCAACCAGTAGGTGTGCTCCTACCTCAGGGTTTTGGTACTAGAATGCTTGTCCCTCAACTCTTTTGGGTCTTTGCTTATATTTCTCCTTTATAAAATGAGATTCTTCATTTCCTCTTTAAAACTGTACCTCCCTATCTTGTGTCATATAAAAAAACAGAAAACATCATCTAACTTATATTCAATGTATAACAATGTTAGATATAAAACAAAAACACCATTTTATATTTATCTTATTTATTTTTGGTTTTCCCTAAATAGAATTTAAACTTCATACAGGTTGGGACTTTGTTCTGATATTTGTGGTATTCCCAGCACCTAGAAAAGTACCAAATATATGTGTTTAATATATATTTGTCAAATGAAAGAATAAATATAAGCCTTGCTCTGGGTCAATTTTATTGGTAAACAAACACATTGAAAATTTAAGATTAAGACATTTGTGGGGGAAAAAATCACTTAGGAATCAGCTACAACTAAATTATGTGATTGGCAATGGGATATGATTGTTTAAAATGCTGTTGTTATCTTAGGTTATATTGATATATTTTAATCCCATGATCAAGGGAAGTGAGATAAAATAGGACTCTTTCATTCAGTTCCTTTTAAAAGAAATACAAGCTGGGAACAAAGAGATTTGGTTGTGGCACAGTGTAAGGAAGCAGGATGCAAAAATGGAAGAAATAGTATTATTAGCCTTGCTTTGTTCTTAGGCTGACTACATTTGGTAGATTCATGGAAAAACTCAGTGACAAGTTCTGATAAAGTTGTGCTCTATGAATAACGTCACAGTATGGGAAGAACTAAAGAAACTCACTAAAATTAGCTTTACTAAAATTGTGAAAATATTGGAACATTTCAGAGTTGCTTTTGTGGAGCTGACCAGCTGGAAGTACAGGTGACCCTCAGAAAGGCCTGAGGCAGGCATGGGACACTGACAACATGGCTTTCGTGTACTCTTTGTTCTGCCTCTCAGTACCAGAAGGTCTCTTTTGGTAGCTTATCAAGTATGTCAATTTTGTTCTTGCTCTCTGTAACTTGATTCTTTTTTTTGTTTCTCAGTGCAATGGACATCTGAATTTGGATTTACGTTCTTTTCAATGAAACACTTAGAAATATTTCTTCTTGGTTACCAAGGAAAGATTACTCGGCCTGTTTCACAGAATCATTCATTAATCCTAGTTGTGAATTATTTTCCAGTCATTTGAGCTCTGAGATTAATGTTACACTTGTATTTTACCTGGACACGGAAATCCTTGGCCCCTCTTTTCCTTCTTGCTCTAAATTCTTACACTTGATCCTGGCTGATGAATCCCTTGGTGTTTTCGTGACCTTGAAAAAGCTATCTTATTGTCTTTCCAATTTTTTCTTGCCTTCCGCTCACCATTTCTCTAAAACACTCTCTTCTTTACCCTTCATATATCTATCTTCTGCATCTTTTTAAGCAATTTTCAAATTGTTTTTCCTAACCCTTCCTGAAATTTTGCTAATAATGTATACAAAACATATCCTAGTAGTCATAGTTTTTATAAAAAAAACCTGCGATTTATGAAACCAGTAGACATCTACTAAATGAATACCACATATTGTGTGCTGTGTTGGATTCTGGGTAAACAGAATGCATACAATTTACATCTTGTTTTTTATCTTCTGGCATCATACTTTTTTGCTCAAACATTGCCAAAATGATCACTGTCATAGCATAAAATAAAAATATACTTAAAGAGTAATATTAAATATTAATTAATTAATTAAAATACCAAAATAATATTTGCTCAAGGTCCCATGACTCAAAGCATTGAAACAGGATTCAAGCACAGGTCTAAATCCAAAATATTTGTCTCAGAATCTGTGTCAGTGTTTTATAGGAATTTTCATTGGTGGCAGATTTCTTTTTTTCTTTTCTTTTTCTTTTCTTTTCTTTTTTTTTTTAGGTCTCGCTATTTTTGCGATCCCAAGCCTCAGCTTCCCAGGTAGCTGGGATTACAGGAGCATGCTACCAGGCCCAGCTATTTTTTGGGGACTAGGTTTCGCTGTGTTGCCCCAAGTGGGACTTGAACCACGATCCCTAGCCCCAGCCGCTTCATAGGCTGAAGCTTACAGGCATGAGCTACCATGCCCGGTGGTGGCAGATTTCCATCCCTTTCAATTGGTATAGAAGTAGATTATGTGGAGGGTTTTAAATACTGAGTGTGGTAAGAAAGATGTTTAATCAGAATGGTAAACATGATAATCACAATGCAGATGTTGAGTTATGAATTGTTTATGTCTCAGAACTTGCATAAAGATGCAATAGCAAAATAAGTTCCAATGATATTTTGATCATAGAGTGATTTTTTGCAATAAATGAATATTATAGTCTTCCAAGATAATCTGAACAGTAACTTTCAGTTATACATACAAGGTTTTTGGTATCCAAAAATATATATTTCATTATTTTATCATTATTACTGAAATATTTTTAAAGAGAAATAGCTTACTCCATTATATGACACTCCATATCATAGTAATTTTTGGTACTTAGACAACTCAGAGGGAATTTACCCTTTCAACTCAGAGAGGGTAAAGAATTTTCAAGTACTAAGCAAAAGACATTATGAAACAGTAAATTCTTCAATAAGTTTAATATTAATGTGTATTTATATAATTGGGATAGTATAACAATTCAAGTTCCATAGCATCTTAAAATAAGAATTCCTTATATTTTGATCTGAACTCGAAGTCAACTTCCTTTAAATTGTAGATTTTTAATTAAAATAAAAATAGGTTCTTGCTTTTGGTAGAACACAAAATCTACGTATCCTCATTATAGTCTTACCATGTTATTCTTACGGTGATGTTCTGTCCTTTCCTATCTTTCTGGATTATTTCAGAAAATATAAAATATCTCTCTTCATTCTGTTCAAAACCACAAACACCATCTGTTCTTTGAATTGTTCCAGGTGCAGTGACCACCTATTGCTCCATCTGTCAGATGTACAGTTATCCAAGTCATGTATGCTGTCAATTGATGCTACAACAGTAATCACTTTTTTTGCAACTTATTTTTTATTTGAATTTTTGATTTTGCAATAAAATATAAAACTATAAAATGATAAATACAGTTTCCTAAGTTCTCTTGGAAGACATTTCTAAGGAGGACTTCCAGGAATGGTTGCAACATCACTGGTATATGTGGTTAACCTTCCAAGGTGAGTTGTTTGAATGATAGCACTCATTCAGATATTTACTTTTCAGTAAGCTAAGCAACATACCGGTGACTATTTTATTTTTGTAACACAAAAAACATATTGTAAAACTACGGATGTTAGAAGAACTTAAGTAAAGTATTTTGGGATAAAAGTTATCATTATCTCCTTAATTTTAAGTAACTTTTATTATAACAATCAAATATTGTATTTGTTAATATTAAATATGATTTAAGTATTATTCATATTTAAAAGTTTTGCTTAAAAATTTAAGTAAAATGAAAAAGAAAACTCTACAAGTCATAGGACATTTGACCACAACTACTAGGTTTTTAAAATTTATTAAAATAATTCCATCAATTAATCTTTATAGTTGAAGTTAGTGATTTAATTGTTTATAAAATACATATTCTTCTCTCTTTCTCTTTACTGAGGTATAATTGACATAAAATTATGATATATTTAAAGTTATAATGTGATGATAATTTGATATATGTATACAGTGTAAGACGTTTCTCACCCATATCAAGTTAATTTAATCATCCGTTACCTTCCATATTTACCTTTGTTTGACTGATGTGGTTTTTTTGTTCTCTTTATTTTAGTTTTTAATTTTTTATTTTCATACAACATCAGTCATCTTTGTATAGTTATTGGTCTCCCTTTAAAATCCCTTTAACATTTCTTACAATCCACCATTTATCACCACCCCATCCCCTCTTTCTATCTTCCCTACTCCAGCCACTCCAATTCTTCTGTTGCTGCAAGTTGTAGAAGGGTGCATTGTCCACTGGTCTCATCTTTTATCTTTCTTTTCTTCTGGAACAAAGTCCTTTTCCTAAATGAGGACCTGTGTTCTTGAAGCACAGCAGACCAGGCTGCTAGGATTTCCAAGCTCTCCTGTGAGATAGGTAGCAAGACCAAGCATATCAGGAACCTCTGATATGTTTCGAGTAGTTCCTCAGGTGTTTTGATTTTGGAACTCCTTTTGGTATAAGAGACTGTCTCTTTTCTCTAGCCCATTGTGCTCACTGAGTTTCAAGCCTCCTCATTTTAGTGACTGACCCATCCATTCTGATGACTGTTGCATGATGCTGCTTCTGAGTATTACAGTTTTGGTAACTGGTATTGGGAACCAAACTCCCAGTCACTGTCAGTGCAGAAGTTCCCTGGTGGAGACAGACTTCCACAAGTAGTTGTTCCAGCTCCGCTCCTCTCTTGTGGTTTACAGTTATGCCATTAAGCTGCAGCCATGCCTCTGTGGCTTTCCTCTCCCCTTTGGAAAAGGAGGGAGCCTTGTTCTCATTTCAACATCTTTGGCCCAGGTTTTTAGTTCTCCAGTTCCTGAAGATATTGTTGTTGGAGCTCTGTGACAGGTCACCACAACAACTAATCTCACAATCTTGTCTTTTGTGTTTCTGGCCATGAATATGTCTGAAACTGGGACCCCAACATGGACAGTATTAAAGTATAGGCATTGATGCCATTAGCTGTGTCTGAAAAACACAGAGGCCTAAACAGGATAAGGGTACTTTTACTTTGTTGCAAATCCCCGTGGGGAAGAGAAAATGTATCCCAAAGAGGATATGTAGAGGGAAATGGAGCCTTTGGATTTTAGGAGAAAAAGACCAAAAAAAAAGGAGATAAAAGGAAAGGAACAGAAACTGAGAGAGACTTTTGGGGAGAGGGGAGACAAGAGAATGATGGGCCAGTAGCCAGAGAGACCAGGTTGGGCAGAAGTTCCCTGAATGAGTGAGCTAGTGGTGGCCAGGAGCCATGGAGGCTAGCAGAAGGCTTCTGCCCCATTTTGACCCGATTTCATGTCCAGGGCCTTGATATGTTCCTTTCATCTGCTGGATGTCTGCTGCTGGAGTGCCTGTTTTTTTCTGATGATTAGTGTAGATCTGGTTGTAGTGGGAGTAAGCTAAAGGAGGACACCCCCTCCCCTGCCCAAGACCACCAGCAGAGGTTGCTCAACTCCTACCTCAGCCCATGTGGAGGCAGAAGAGATCAGGAGCCTAAATCTCTAGACCTACAGATTCTGAGACCCGGATGATCCAGGACTCAACTTTCCCCCACCCCTGCCTACAGCCACAGGTGGGGATGTACTGAGGGGTGCTACCAGGAGCCCAGTTGGCTTTGGAAACCTTCGTTTCCATCTCCAACTTCACTGGAACTATGGACAGGCTTGCAGGGTTAAAATATATACAGAAGGAGCCGGGCTCGGTGGTTTGTGCCTGTAAGCTTCAGCTTATAAAGTGGTTGGGGCTAGGGAATCACGGTTCGTGTCCTGCCTGGGACACGTAGTGAGAACTAGTTCCAAAATAATATAACTGGGCATGGTGGTGCACACCTGTAATCCCAGCTACCTGGGAAGCTGAGGCTGGGGATTGCTTGAGTCTGTGGTACCCCGGGCAACGTGAGCCTGAGGTCTCATGGGCAAAAAATAGCAAGACCTAGTCTCAAAAAAAAAAAAAAAATACTCACAGAAGGAGCTCATAAAATGTCCCACAAAAATAGTACAATATTAAGTCCTATTCTTACTTCCCTACAGAAACATTGTAACAATGACAAGCAAATCAAAATAACTGTTATGAAGTTCACAATCCAATTAAAAATTGTCACACCCTTCATTATAAATAAAAATTAACTTGAAATGTATGAAATTTGAATATGAGATCTAGCAAAGCAAAGTTCATAGACTTTTCACAATTTTTTGTCTTCTGCCCTAGCGATGTCTTTGTGAATTCATTATCCTTCAGTCTAAGCAGCAACAGCAAAAGTTAATATATAAGACATTTTGCTTCTGTCTCCCACACTATGTAATTGATGTCGCATTTTATCTCTTTATATTATATTTATCTCTTGCAACTTTAAATTTAATGCTTTTGTCTTTTAATCTTCATATTTGATTAATAAATATTGATCCACTTTTATTGTACAAATCTCTTTGCCAGTGAGATTATTTTTTCTTTTGTGTGTTTTCTTTTTAGTAGTTAGTGTTATTTATTTTCAGATTTTAAAAAGTCCCATAAAAATTTCTTTTTTTGTTTTTTGAGACTAGGTCTCGCTATTTTTGCCTGTGGAACCGCAGGCTCTTGTTGCCCGGGGTACCACAGACTCAAGCAATCCCCAGCCTCAGCTTCCCAGGTAGCTGGGATTACAGGTACGCACCACCACGCCCAGCTATTTTTTTGGAACTAGGTCTCGCTATGTGTCCCAGGCGGGACTCGAACCGCGATCCCTAGCCCCGGCCGCTTCATATGCTGAAGCTTACAGGTATGAGCCACCATGTCCGGCCTCCATAAAAATTTCTTATAAGTTTAATAGTGATGAACTCTTTAGCTTCTACTTACCTGGAAAACTCTGAAATCTTTTTTAAATTAAATTATATATATATATATTAAAATGATGTGAAATACATACATATATATATATATACATACATATATATATATGTATGTATTTCACATCATTTTAATCCCTGGGGGTCACCTACCACCCTCACTGACCGCTCCACCCTCCTGCTGTGTACTTTCATTTGGTTGTCCATATATTAGTGAAAGCATTTGGTTTCTTTTTCTTTCTGACTCGTTTCTGCTAGTATGATTTCTTCTAGGTACATCCATGTTTCTATAAATTCATCAAATTTGTCATTTTTAATTGATGAGTAATACTCCATTGTGTATATATACTACTGCCCTCCACAAGAGTGATTAGGGTTTAATAATGCAGATCCACAAGGAACTCACACAACTAAACAAAAACAAAACAAGAAGCCCATCAAAAAATGGGGAGAAGAACTAAAAAGACACTTCTCCAAAGAGGAAATAGAAATGGTCAACAGGCACATGAAAAATTGTTCAATGTCACTAGCAATCAGGAAAATGCAAATCAAAATCACAATGAGATACCACTTGACACCAGTAAGAATGTCCCACATCAAAAAAACAGGCAACAGCAAGTATTGGCATGAATCTGGAAAGGAACACTCTTACACCATTGGTGGGAATGTAAACTAGTCCTGTCACTATGGAAACTCTGAACTCTTTCTTTAAATTCTTAATTTTAATCTTTCTGGGTAGAGGAGTCTTGGATGGACTTTTTCTTTTTTGCTTTTCAACCTTTAAGAATCCTATACCACTCTCTCTGGTATAAAGTTCCTTTTGAGAAATATGCTGATCACCTCTGGGCTTTCTCTTGCATGTGAAAAGCTGTATTTTCTGTTGATGCCTTAAAGATCCTCTCTATAACTTTTACCATTTTAATTGTAATACAGCTTGTGTGGATTGTTAGATAATTCTAGCTTCCTCTTATTTGAATTCTTATTTGAATTCTTACTTGAAAGCCTTTCTTTTCCAAAATTAGGGAAGCTTTCATCTTTTAGTTCATCAAATAATTTTTCTGACCTTTTACTCTTTTGAAATCCCTGCAATACAAATATTATTTCTCTTTATGTTTCCCATATATTGACCTTAAAGTATCTTTATATTTTAACATTTTTTCATCACTTCACTGTCTGACTAGGTATATTCTATTGCCTGTTTTAGTTCATTTTCCTACAACTTCATTCTGCTCCATTGTACTTTTCAGTTTTATGGTTGTATGATTCAGTCTGTACTTTTTGTATGAATATTTCTTAAATTTTTTAGTTCATCTCTTAGTGAATTGAGTAAATATCTTTATAACTGTAACTTTGAACTGTTTAATAAAATAGTTTGTTTATGACCTTTTAAAAAGTGTCTTTTCCTGAGATTTTTGTCTTATTCTTTTACTTAAAAAATGTTACTTTGTGTCCACATTCAAACTGATTCTCTGTGTTTGCATCTGTTTATTAGCCAATACTATTTGCTCTTCTGAAATGGAGACAAACAAGAGAATTCACATCAAATACTTCAAGTTAGAGCATAGGTTATCCAATCTGATAGGAAACTTTATGGAACTCACAATAGCAGGGGTTGCAAAACAAAAATATGTGGCAATATTTAGACAACCAATGACATATCAATAAATGTCTTAAATCTGACTAGTTGATGCTGTTAGAAAGAAATGCTTTTCCATAAAATTTCTTTTAGTTCTAAGATGAAATTTACTTTGATTTCAGTATCCTTTAAAATATTTTTATTAAAAGTATGTATTTCCTTCAAGCTTATTTTTAAACACTAATTGAATCTTTATTACTTTCCCAGAAATACTAAACTAAAATGAAAACATTATCTTTTCACTATGCAACTATGGAGACTTTTTTTGTGAATATGTAAGGGACACTGCTATCCCAATGAATAAAAATATTTTTCTTGAATTTTCTCCCTTAAATTTAAAGTCAATATTAAGCTCTTAGTTGAGAGTAAAAATGTAGGTAAATACTCCAGTAGATCATTCTACTTACTACTCTTCTTTAACCCTTGGAAATGACTTAAAGACATAAAATACCAGTGATGGTATGGCCTGGAGGGCATACTTCATTTGCACAAGAAATAAGGGTGCTGCACCTTCCATTCATGATCTTCACCTTCAGCGTTAAAATACCAATAAGAGTTTAAAAATTGTTAAGGATTTTAAATATGTCAACACAAAGAAAACATAAAAATAGTCTGAAATACTCCTTTAGAAACTATGTATTTGATTACTAATACTTCTTAAGTGGGAATATTACCATTTAATAATCTTTTTACTGTTTCTTTTCTGAGTGTTTTTATATATTGAAATAAAATCCTCAATCTGATATGTTTTAGTTTATCAATTTTATTTCCCATATTTTGATTTTTTTATTATATTGCTTATTTACACCCCTTATTTAATGATTTATTGCAGCTACCATCCCTCTCTCATTTATTAATTCAAGCAATATTGCCTATGGGCTTAATATAGCTACCTCATGGAGCTAAAGCAATTCATGGAACCTATAAGTTCCTGCTCTCAAAGAACACTTACTTCACTGAGTAGACAAATCAGTATATCAATGAATTAATATGAAAACCTAAATATTAATGAATAAGATGAATATAATAACATGGCAATTTAAGAGGAAAAAGGTAGTTGAAATTGTGCTACAACATTACATCAACATGTCAGAGAAGACTCCTGGGGAAGGGGTCTTGAACTTAGACTTAAGCAAAAATCTCCTAACCTAGGCAGTTGGAACAGCAAAGGCAAAATGTTGTATAGGAAAATTTTCTGTCAAAATGTTAGTTATGATTACATAAATTTTAACACATGCATATACTTAAAATAGTTTTTGTCCTTTTGTATTTAGATGGCATATCTTCATTTGTTAATATGAAAAGTAAAGATTTTAATGTTTTCAAGTGTCCTTTTTACCTTGTCCATTTTAGGACTTGTCTTCTTAACTTTTTTCCCCCAACACCATCCATTTTACCCTTTGACTTTTTTCCCTTCCACCCTCTGTCTTAAAGCTAAACTGTTATAAAAATCTGCTAGCTTTTATAAATATTTTGTCTTGTCAAATGATCACTTTGTACACATCCAATATTTGTCTTTGTCATTCTGACTTGCTTTCCTACACATAATTATCTCAAATTATTTCCATTTTGTTGTAAATGGAAACAATTCATCTTTCCTTATGGTTGAAAAATGTTTTATTGTGTAATATACAACAGCTGCTTAATCCAATTCTCTATCAATGGAGACTTAGGTTGTGTCCATATATTTGCTATAGCAAATAATGCTGCAAAAATATTGGAGAACATATAATTTTTTTGAATTGATGGTTTCATACTCTTCAGTTATGATAGTTTCATGCTTAAAAGTGGGGTTGCTGGGTCACATAGTATTTTTATCTTTGACTCATTTATCTATCTGTCTGTCTGCTTGCCTGCCTATCTATCTATCCATCTATCTATCTATCCATCTATCCATCTATCCATCTATCCATCCATCCATCCATCCATCCATCCATCCATCCATCCATCCATCCATCCATCCATCCATCCATCCATCCATCCATCCATCCATCCATCCATCCATCCATCTATCTATCTATATCTATCTATCTGGAACCATAGGCTTACGTTGCCCGGGTACCACGGACTCAAGCAATCCCAGACTCTATTTCCCAGGTAGCTAAGATTATAGGCATGCGCCACCATGCCCAGATATTTTTTGGGGGGATTATGTCTCACTGTGTTGCCCCTGGGCAGGACTCTAACCATGATCCCAGATTCTGATGCGACTCCATAAGCTGTCACTTACAAGCACGTGCCATCATGCCTGGTTATCTTTAACTTCAAAAAGTAAATCCAGATTGCTTTCTATAATGACTGCACCAGTTTACAGTCCCAACAGGGAATAGAATTCTACTCTTTTCCCATCCTCTCTATCACTTTCTGTTCCTTATTTTCCTTATTAAAAATAGTAATGAACATTTCCCCATGTATGCATTGACATTTTGGATATTCTCTTTGGTTAATAATCTGTTCAAATATGCTATGTATTTATTAACTGGATTGTTTTATTTTTACTGTTAAATTGAATAAACTTGTATATCTTTGACATTAACCCCTGAGGTCCGTTGTGAAAAGTATTTTCTACTACCAGTAGGCTCTTTTTATAAAATACTTAAATTTTCTTTCACTTTGTAAAAACTTTAAATTTGAGCTTATCCCACTTATTTATTTATTTTTCATTTCCCTTAGAGATTGACTTTCAAAAGCATCTCTATCATTTATGTCATGGAATGTATTCTGTGTGTATATATATATATACACACACATATATTGTTTTATATATTATTTGTTGCATATCTTTTATCTAAGTCTTTAATCCATTTAGAATTTATTTTTCTGGGCTGGATTAGAAAGTGATCTTACTTCATGTAGCTATCAAATTTTTCCCAACATTAAATTGCTAATGCTAACCATATCTATATTATACTCTGTATCTAAAATTAGGTTGTTCAATTTTTCCATGAATTAATCATAAAAATTCAAAAGAAAAATAGTATTTATATTACTGTAATTAGTAAAATCTTGAATTCATAGGGATTTGACAGAAGCTTTTTTTTTTTTACTACTTTTTTGGTTTTCTTCAGGTTTCTTTTACTTTTTTTCCCTTGAACTGTTTGGGTTATCATATTTTTAATTTTTTAATTTCTCTACCAGTCAAGAATTATACTTCTCTTTTTCTCTAGAACCTTTTTTTGAAAGGGTTTTGTCCTTGTTTGATACCTAGACCAATTACATAACTATTATCAATTATTTTCTTGAAACATTCTCTATGTCCTTTATTTTATTCTATACTTTCCTGCATACCATACCTTGTTTTTATATCACCTAGAATAATTTGAATAAGTAATAGAAAACTGGACTCAGATGACTGAACTTTTTATAAAGTAATGACCTCATAGAAAAAGAGGTCTAAAGTATAGAAATTCCATGAATGTTTAACTCATCAGCATAAGGGAAATATGGATAAAATTAATTTTTATCTTTCTCTGACAGATTCAGCATATCCTCCTTGTGTGTCTTCCTATTGTCTGTATGGAAACATGGCTGCTGCTATTCTAAGTGTCAAATGCAGGCATTGATGCTCCAGATCAGCCAGGTCAAGCACGAGAGACACTGAAGGAAAGTGAAGAAAGTGGAACCAACTGGAAAGAGACTAAAGTGGTCTGTCCCTTCCAGTTCACTACAGCTTTTATGAAGAAGTACAATACATGGTATGCTTTGTTATTAATATCAGTAGATATTCTTCCTGTGAATGTATTGTATACTTATTAAGTCCAAGGGCAGGCAAGTGATGTGAACAGATAGACAAAATGTGAAAGTAGCTTCCTAGAGTTTCCCAAACCAAGAAATTTTCAGTGTGATCAGAAGAAAGATGCATCATGCTGGGTCACTTTGCTTCCACTTACTGCCAGGGGGCAGGTTGCTCCAGGAACATGCATGCACTGTTGAGTTTCCGGCACATGGAAATATCCATAATCTCCTTTTTCTCTATTTCATGATTAACACAACTTTCCCAGTAGGTCATATTCTGCAGACATCTGCTCTTGTCTTATCCCTAAACCAATTATTTGCAAGGGCAATAGAATTAGTATTATAAATTTAAATTATTAAGATTTATTGACAAGTTTGGAGTTATGAACACCATTGCAGATAATTTTGGATAGAGATATCTGAAAAACAGGACCCATCAACAAGGGTAGAAAGATTCCTATATATATATAATATACCTTTTCTTTAACTCAGATGTTTTTTGATCTGTTGCACATTACCTTAGTGTGTGGAGATAAATTTGTTCTTTGCATGTGTGAAAATGTCTCAGTTTTAACTCAAAAATATTGGCAATTGTCTAGCTTTAGACTCCTAGAGTGGAAAAGTTTCTCCTCAGGATTTTGAAGGGATTGTTCTGCCTACCAGATACTAATGATAAGATTTTCATATAGAATTTTTTTGATGAATTTAATCTTCTGAAAGTCATAAAGATATGCTTTTCATTCTTGGTGTACTACAGTTTCATAATGTCATATTATATCTATTTTTTTGCATTATTTCTTTTTAGAATTTTCTTCTCCATATTTCTCTATTTTTCCCCAGTATCTCCCCATTTTTTTTCATTATTTTTTTCCATTATTTTTTCTCCATTATTTCTTTTTAGAATTTTTATAAATTACATATTTGATGACATAAATCGGTCTTCCAATGTTGTCATTTATTTTACTTTTTCTCTTGCATATTCACTTCTTAGTTTTTTCTTATATCTAGAAGATGATCACAATTTTTGCTATTTAGTTCTCAGTTGATTAGTTATTTAAATAATTTTAATTTAGTTTTCACGATTTTTGATTAATCCTCCCATTCCTTTCTCATTGTAGAAAATTCCATTTCAGTTACAGACACAATATCTCCTACTGTGTAAACTGCATTCAGACTGGTCAATTTTTCATTATTTGTTACCAAAAGACAGATAATATGTTTCCTTTTTCTCAACTGACAAAAAGACTGAAGGAAATTTTATATCTCTGTTTTTGTAGAGAGATAATTGACTTTATAAAGTGATTACCCCTTGACTAAATGCAAATTCAGAAAGGGATAAGATGACTGATGAAAGAATTAACAATGCATGATGAGTGGGATGTTGATTTCAGTGGTATGATTTTAAGGACACCACCCAGATTTGCCATTTTCAAAATTTCCAGGAAGCAGGATTAGTGGTAAGTATTTTGCTTCTCTTTCTCTCCTATTTTCCATTGATATTTCTGAATTTTTTACATCTCTAACTTGGTTAATAAAATCACTTTGACACACTATTAAGACCTTTATTTTCCAAAAGTACATTCAGTTTTTTTATACTCTTCTATAACATGTTACTCTGCAATCAGAAAACTCATATTAATTATTAATTCATGTTAAATGTGAATGATTGATGATACAAAAAGAAAGCCTACGTACCTCAATAATCTCATAATTATTAGCATAATTGAGGAAAATAATTTCAAGAGCATTTCTGGTGCCTCTTATTTTGTCTAGGTGGACTCTTTAGAAGCTCTGTTCTAGCCACATTAAAACAATGTCAGCAACTTAGTATCTTAATTTTGAAAGAGATTTATTATACTCAAAGTTATTTGTAATAGCATTCAGTTGCTTTGAACAAATATATAAACATTATCACCATCCTCTGTGTTTAGGGAGAAGAATAAACATGACTTTCTTAAAATTTAACATCCAGATACAATTTAAAGCTAGTTAGTATCCACAAAGAAAGTCAGAGTAAAATGGATTCCTTGTATTATACATCTTCTTTCCCTCTCAAAAACATCTAATGTCATATATAACTATAACCTGAATTCTTTCTAATGTTGACTAATGGAAGTATTAAGTTGAAGATAAGTGAGGATGTTGTACACTTATCATGTAATGATTACTATCTGAGGATGTTGTACACTTATCATGTAATGATTACTATCTAAGAATGCTTTTAGAAACATGTACTCAATTCTAAGTTTACTTATTATAAAGAAACTTGCAGTAGATGAACCACAACTGAAGAATGAAATGTTTGTTACCTTGCCAAAACTAGGTAATTGACATAATCATGGCTGTGAAGACAATTCAGAGTTTAGGAAAAAAGGTTATTAAAGAGTTTGTATTATTAAAGAGGTTATTCAGAACCACTTAGCATGCTAGAACAATATCAGATTCATTTTGAGTGATTTGCAGCTTTTTACCTCATACATATATACATACATTGTACATACACAGAGAATAATAATCATTTTTTCTTAACAACAATAAAAAGACATTGATTCTATCATTTTCAGTCAAATACTAGAGGTTAGTTTTTAAATAAATTTAGCAGATAAAGGAGAAGCTGTTCATAACTTCAAAACAATCCCTTTTTTGTAGAGAATTCATTCAGATTGCTCTGCCTGTGATTTGAAGATGTAAGGCCAAAAGGTTATTTGAATCTCTTATTCTAACCGTATCTTAGAAACAGAAGCTTAGAGTCAGGGGGTTCTCTTCTGCTCCTGTCTTCCATTCTCAAACACAACAGGAACTTAGTCTTTTCGCTTTTCAGAAGTTCTGTTTTCTCCTCCTTCAAGACTCTTCACAGTGAGCAACAATCATTTTCTATTGATTTCAGGTTCTTGAGGTGATCCCAGCACAATGAGAAAAAATACAAAATTTTCTTTTCTTGATCCACTATGCATAAGTGCATAGAATGCAAACAAAAGTTTCCTTTAGTTTAGCTTGCCCTAACAAGTCAACAAGTCAACTTGTTGTCATGGAATCACATTTTCCATTGTGGGGCTAAGTTGGGTTTATATATGCATGGCAACTAATTATCTCAAGTAAGTTCATGAGATATATACTATTAGCACAATGATTTTACAGGTAAGAAATAATGAGACCTAGAAAACTAAATGACTAGTTTACAGTCATACTGTCAATAAACGAAAGAATCACAACTTAACCCAGACATTCTTACTCCATGTTCTATGCTCTTTTGAATCACTTGGCTAACTCAATGTTACAGTATAAAACATAGAGTTTGGACATGGATGTAAGGTAAGTGCAGTATTATATACTGTGGTAGTAAATAACATGAAAAGAAAAGCTTCATTCAGCAGGTGGTACTTGAACAAAGACATAAATGTGAGTGCTGTAAAGATAATATAGACAAACAAATTCCAGATACAAATAACTAAGCTGTGTGTGTTGCTGTTTACAGATGAGGAATTCTTATGCCTAGGAGCAAATAAGAGTTCTTTAGGACAAGAGTGAGCAAAAGCAAAAAGTTCAGTTCTACAAGAAAATTTTAGGCTACAGGAAATTTTTCTGTTTTATTGTAACATAGTCAAATTCGACCAATTTTATAATATAGAACTATAGGGTAGAATTCCAACGAAAATTATATTATCAGTAAAATCTAAAACATATGCTATCTGGATCTTTACAGAAAACCTTCGTTCTACTCTAGAAATGTTTTTTGAGTGAGTGAATGAAACAACTCAGTTTTGGTAACTTATCATAGAGTTATATTTTGATAGATAACATAATACTCATGTATATTAAATCATACATGTTATATATGTACATGAACTTACATAAACATATGATTCATTGCATACACATTATATGTACATTCTATATCAATAATATGCAACTGTGCAACTCTATACATCTATTATAACAGAACAATATGTAACTATAGCTTTAAATTATGCTTGCATATACGTATGAATAAAAAATACATGTCGGTATACCTTTTACTCTGTTCTTAAAGTCCAATGTGTGTGCAACCTATGTCTTCTAATTTTTTTTATTGCACTTGCTCCAGTTTAGCTTTGTGACAAATATTTAATAAACGCTCCAGTTCAGATATAATTGTTATATACTTTCTTAACCTACTGACTTACTATTCCAACATTGTATTTACTTCACCACTTATTATATTATTATATTTACTAAGCTCCTTATATTACTAATTCTGCACCCAAATTGGGGGTTTTAGTACAGATCTAGAAGACAGGCATGATTTGGAGTAAAATAAGAATTACAAATATAAATCATTTATTGAAGGAAAAGATATTTGTATGCAGGATAATCTCTTGCTCCTTTGTGAGATGTGGTTAAGTAGTTGCATAGGGTCAATAGACTTTTCAATGTTTCTTACTAGTTATGAGCAGCAGGTAGACATGGGGAGTGATTAGCTTGATGTTCTACTGAATGAGTACTTTCAGTGCTTGATTTGTATGCTTCTTTTCCACTGAAAGTTTGGTACAACCTTAAAAGGCATAGACATTGATTGATTAAAAATAATAATATTGCTTGAAATCATGTTATCCCAAACTACATGTCTCTTCAAAGCTTATTAGAATAGTGTAGCTCTTGTTTAAAAAAAATGCAGTCTGGGCAAGTGAAAACAGCTTAGAGGAAGTTAAATCCACACTGAAGACAATGATGTTTGTTAAGCTGAAAAAGAATGCTTCTGATAATGTGTTCTGGGAGCAAAAATCTATATAGAGTTATATTAGAACTGCCTTTTCAATTATAATTTGTTAATTTTTGTGAAAATTTTATAGTACCATAAATATTGCCTTACAACACACAGAATTAGAAATTTCTATGTTACACACTGGATATTATTTGTATCAGTGCCATTTATCCAGTGACTCCACAAACTGTACACGCACACACTTATATATTTGTATTATATCATATACATATATATGACATAGTGTATAAAGAACAAATCTTTCACAAGGAGATATGAAGTATGCAACTTTCATTTATCATTTTAAATATGTCCCAGCTTACGTACTGGCATAGAGACCATCTGATTTATACTCCCAACAACTACAAAGCAGCAATTGAACAAATTTATAACTTGAACCTCAATTTCCCACAACTTTTTGCATACGTATTTATGATTTGTTTTTTGCTGATTTAAAATCAGTGGTTTCGCCTAGTGCTTACTCCATCAGTATATCTTCTGTTTTGTTTTTGATTAAAACCATGCTTCAATATAGAACATATGAATTTCTTGGTGGAACACTTTTTTTCTGGACTAAGACTTGGGACATGAATTATCAACTCTAGATCTTTTGTTTCTATGAACCAATATTATAACCAATGAACCAATAGTTCTCTCAAGTATGTAAATTTAAAAGTTTTTTGGCAAAGTGGGTTTGGAGTGTGGTAATTGATGAAGAAATTAGACTAATATTGATACTTTGGGGTAAAAAAATTTTTCTGGTGGAAGAATTGTATCCTTTCTTTCTGGGAAGTGTGTGAGATTTGTTTCACCTTAAGAAATGAGAATCAGAAAGCATATCCCTTTATAAAGCTAAGGGTATATAGGGAAGAAATGCTGAGTCTTAGTATATGAGGGAGGTTAGAGAACTAAAATTTACTGCAAACTGAATTTGTGACGCTATGATAAAAGATTTCCAAATATTTCTACCCTTAATATTGATGAAGATTCTATGGATCAGAGATCTATGTTTTATAGAAATATTACTGAAATTCTCCAGTTCATCCCATATGCTTTTATCTGAAACTGTCAAAATACAGCTTAATTTTGACAAAAGTGATTCACATTATATGAAATCCAAAGCTAAGGGTGGACTTAGCATTATTTAAAATAATCAAATATATTATAAAGGACTCAAGCTTCTTTGATCTCTCTGTGAAGCTGTATATAATGTGGCTTTTTCAAAATCAAGTTCTTTCATAACCTTAGTGTGTCTGCATATAGCAATTGAGCTTCTTGCTTTCCTGTTCATATTTAGAGCAAAAAGAAAGAACATTTCTTCTGTAGGTTCTTCTTAGAAGATCAAGGCAGATTTTCTCAGAACCTTCTAATAGTATTAGTCTTTCTTCCCACTTCATTGTTATATCTCCAAATAATTTCAACTCAGTAGTAAAAGAAGATGGCATACCCTCAGAGTAGACAGGTTTAAATCCAAGGCTGGTAGTGGAATAAATTCTTGGAGAGTTAGGGAATGAAGTTGGGTGGATAAATGAATACAGTTTAGTCCTGCAAGAGCAAAATGGCAGACCAAGTATTCCCCAAGTCTTTCTTCCCTGTGGAGATACCAAACAAAAATTTATGGCCCACGTCCCTCTATAAAAAATCCAGAAGTCAGTCAATAGACACATGCCCCAAGCAAAGGTAGAATCAACTGCTACAAAACTAGTAAGAAATGTCATGACACTACTTCACTATAGTTTATAATGCCCCTTCTTGCTCCTGCAACAATGCAGTGTGATTGGGAGAAAACTCCAAGTACCTGGTTTCTCCCTGAGGAGAGAACAAAACTGAGGCAACATTTGCATTTTTTTCAGGTGCTCAATGGACTTAATTTAAGCACTGTCAGGAAAGAGTTATAAGTAAGAAGTCTCTGTGAATAAATACAGTAGTTTAGGTTAGCAAACATTCATTTGCTGTAGCCCCTCCCCTCCGTTCAGTGTGAAAGAAGAAAACCCCCCAATTCTGGCTTCTCCTTGGGAGGGAAAGAGTTGACACATGCACACAACGTTCCAACTTTTCAGGGTGTTGTCCAAGGGCCTGATTTCTGTCTTGTTTGTCTTGGAGCCCTGATGGGACCTACACATTCTAGATGCCTGCAGGACACTTGGACTACAGCAGAGCTGGGTACTTTGCTGCATCTCTAGAGGATGCGAAACAGCAGACAGATGGATACAATTTAGTAGACTCCACTGGGATAAGAGAAGAAGAAGACATGAGTGGAACATGCAGCTGGATTTCCAGCTTTTTGGAGACCACCCAAGGACTAGTTTCTGTCTTGGCTGACTACAGTGCTAACAGGATTTGGCATATTCTTGAGAACAAAAGAAGGTGGCTTGTGGGAATTCCAAAGACCTTGTTGTACTATGGACTGACAACACATGGAATAAGATATTACAAATGCAAATGAAAGAAACTGATAACTCTGTCTAATTAGGAATCTACTGCTACAAATTCACAGATGATGCATCAACAGGATAATCATGAAAGCCTCTTAGGAGCTCTCGATGGGCTGGTTGGTGAAATTATTTTCTTGTACAAAATCAGTTTATAATTTGGAAATGTTACTACTTTTTCAAAGGCATGGATCCCAGCACAAAATTATAAGGCAGAAGAAAAAACAAAATTTATCCAATCTAAAGAAATAAAAACAAATTCCAGAAACTGACTAAAGAAATGGAAGAACATGAATTATCTGATAAGTAAATGTAATCATCATAATATTGCTAAACAAGTTGAAGAAAATGATGCATCAACAAAATGAGGATATTGACAAAAAGAATGAACTTTTTAAGAAGAATGAGAAGGAAATTTTGGAGTTGAAGAATACAATAACGAAACTGAAAAATTCACATGGCATGATGATCTTTTGTGATTTAACCCTGTATACAAGGGTAGTTCAGTGTAGAAAAATGAATCACTATTACACCACATTAAGAGAACAAACAACAGAAAACATGATAAATAGGGAGGGGGAGAGCACAAAAGACTGAGAATGTTCACAGGTGATACATTGACGGGAGAACTTCAGGGCAGACAATGATGTAATATATAAATATATGTAATATATATATACATGTGTGTAGATACATACATATATATCTATACATATGTATATATATCTAGACAGATATATATGTATAATCAATAAAATAATTAAAAAAAGAAATAAATGGAGAATAAAGTACAGAAACAAACAAAAATGTGATATGTATAGAAAAGAATTCTACAAGAGCAAATACACTTTCACAGTTAAAAACATTCAACAAGCTAGGAATAGAAGAATTTATGTCAATATAATAAGAGGCATATATAATGAGTTCATAGTTAACATCATATTTATGGTGAAAATCTGAATTTTTTTCTTTAAAATCAAGAATAAGGCTATGATGCCCACTGTTATCATTCCATTCAATATAAGAATCCTTTCACTCATGACATGATTTATGCAAAAAGCCCAAGACTCATAAGACAAAACCCTGTGATAGCTAATACTTAAGTTCAGTAAAGTTTTAAAGCTCAAAATTAACAAACATGAAAATGCTGCAATTCTATACTATAAAAATGAATAATTCCAAAAGTAATAAAAGAAAGAATTCTGGCCACACCTAGAGGGGTGGCCTTGGACAGGTAGCGTCCTCTCGTCAGGAGGGCGCAGGGTGGTGCAGGCCAGCTGCACACTGCCGGGGGTAGCTGGGTTGGTCCGGAGGCCTCCATGCAGCCCAGGGCTCCCACCATTCCACCCCTAGTCAGTAGAGAGCAAGGGCAGAGAAGACCCAGAGGTAAGTCCCCCCAAGTCTGGAGAGCCCAGGAGGGGGAATGGATGGAGTTGTAGCCCCATCCATGGGCGGGCAAGTGGGTGTGTGTGGGGGGAGCGGAGGTGTGTGCCCCCTCTATTTCATCACTCTCCAGCTAATCTTCAGGAGGAATAAGAACATATAAAACACAGACCCCATCATAAAACAGGTACGGGACCAGGTAAAAATCCATCCCACAAGCCTGAGCTGGACACAGCAAATAGACAACTAAAAGAACCAATCCAGTCTAGAGTCTAGACAGGAGAAACATCTATAGAAATAAGATATCATGAAGCACACCTATGTGCTTGATAAGTCTGGAAGACCCAAGACCTCATTTTGGAGATGTTTTTTGGGAGAGCAAGGTGCCCCTCCCCACTTTACGGGAGAGGAAAGGAAAGCCAAATACTAGGGGCATTGACCCCACAGCGAAGCTGCAAACTGAGGCAGAGGAGATGATCTACAATGGCCAATCACAAAGTCCTGTATCCACAGAGAAACTTCTTCACTGGCAATGGCAGGGGGTGAGACCCCCTAAACCCAACACCAGAACCAAAAGGTAAAGCAGCAGAACAACAGAGATGGGGTTGGAGAAGATATTCATTCTCTCCAATGAGAAAGCATGGAAAGACCACAAAAAAGAAAGAAGGAAGGAAGGAAGGAAAGAAGGAAGGAAAGAAAGAAAAAAGAAAGTAAAGAAGGAAAGAAAGAAAGAAAGAAAGAAAGAAAGAAAGAAAGAAAGAAAGAAAGAAAGAAGGAAAGAAAGAAAGAAAAAAAGGAAGGAAGGAAGAAAGAAAATGGCTGCCCAAAGCAAACTTAGGGCTGAAATCCTACCCCCAAGGCTCGCCTGGTTCTGATAAAATAATCCTTCACCCAATGAAAGAACACTACCATAGGAAAGAAAGAGACTAATGGACTCAACACAAACTAGCAAACAACAAAGAGTGGGGAATGAGAGAGTGGAGAGGGCACCTGAGGGAGGGTGGTGGGAGATATCACAAAAACTATTTACTGAGTTTGTGATTTAAAGAATTAAAAATTTAAAATTTAAAAAAGAAAGAATTCTCATTACAATAGTACCTGAAAGAATGAACAACTTAGAGATAAACATAACTGAAAAAGTAAAAAACTTGTATTCTAAATATGCAAACAACTGGAAATTAGAGAAAATGAAAATGAAGACATCTATATTCATGATTTGGAAAAATTAATATTGTTGAAATACCCATGTTTCCAAGTTGATTTATAGATTTAACACAATATTTTAAAATTACAATGGTGTCTGCTGCAAAAAGAAACTATATCTTAAAACTATTACAAAACACAAGTTATTGTGAATAGTTAGAATAATCTTAAAGACAATAAGAATGGAGGCCTCTTAGTTTCTGACTTCAAAACATAACATATTTGTCATAACCGAAGTATATGGTATTAATATAAAAACAAGCATACTGACCAATAGAATAAAACAGAAAGTTCAGAAATAACTCACCTTTGACAAGGGTACTGAGACTACATAGCAGGAAAGGTATAGAACTTTAGACAAATGGTTCTAGGAAAATTAAGATGTTCGTATCAAAAGAATGAAATCAGACCTCTATCTTATATTAAGTATGTAATTTAACTCACAGTGGACCAAAGAATTAGAAGTAAGATCTGAATCTATAAACTTCCCTGAAGAAACCATAGGAGGAAAGTTTCATCACGTTAGCCTTGGTAACAATTTCTTGGAGATGCCACCAAAGACACAGACAACAAAAATAAAAATAAACAGGTAAGGCTACTTCAAACAAAATTTCTGGCTTAACAAAGGAAACAACTGTCAGATGAAAAACAACTTACTGAATGGGAGAGAATATGAAATGCATATGTGATAAGAATGTCACATTAATATTCAAACTGTAAAAGGAGCTACAACTTTAAAGCACAAAAGTAAAAACCCAGTTAAGAAAGGTCTCTATAGACAGTTCTCCAAAGAACACACACAAATGGCTGTAAGGAATATGAAAAGGTGATAAATAGTACTAATCACTGGGGGAAAGCAAAGCAAAACCACAGTGAACTATCATCCAACACTTGTTATAATGATTGTTATAAATAAAAACAAACAACAAGAATTGGTAAGTACATGGAGAAATTTGAACTCTTGTGCACTAGTTATAGTCACTCTGGAAAAAAAATATGAAAATTTCTCAAAAAATTGAAAAAAAAAAACCTTCTCTATGATCTGGCAATTCCAGTTCTGAGTATATAGCCAAAGGACAGAAAACAGGATATCAAAGAGATTTTAGCTCTCCTGCATTCATTGCAGCATTAGTCATAATGGCCAAGGTATATGGAAACAATCTGTGTCCATAGATAAATGAATGGATAAGGAAGATCTGTTTTAACATGGGAAATTACTGATCCTGACAAAAGAAATGCATTTTGTCATATACTTCAATATGGTTGAAACTCGAGGACATTATGCTAATTGATATAAACCTGTTACAGAATGTTAAATACTGTTATCCCACCAATGAGAGACAATTAATGTAGTCAAATTCATAGATGCAGAAAATATAATGGTTGCTCAAGGCTGGGTAGAGGCTAACATGGAGAGTGTCTAGTGCGTATAGTTTGAGTTAGGCAAGATGAAAATATTCTAGAGATTTTCTGTACAATAGCATGAATACAGTTAATAATCAATTATATACTTAAATTTTTGTTGAGAATAAGTCTCATCCTGTGTCTTTTATTACAATGAAAACAAATCAAAAACAACTGAATTCTGTTAGGAGGGAAGACAGGAATTAGGATAGAAGAATACTGTTGAGTATACCTTATTAATACTTATCTTAACAGGGCCTTGTGAGGAGTCAAGACAATTTCAGTATCAGAGTCTGGGGCGTGCTGAACTATGACCAACTAGTTTTCAGTTAAAATTGAAAGAAAAATTACCTGAAAAAGGAATGTATGTCATATTAAGCAAAATGTTATTAGTCATCACTAATTAAATACTTATTTTGTGTCACTGCTAAATTCTTTACATGCATTGCTAGTTTAGCTTTACCACAATTCTATTAAAGTATATACAAATATGTTTGTTTTAACAATGGGAAAGTGAAGATTCATGGACTTTAAGCAATTTTCTCCAGCTAAGTAAGTTATGGAAGAATTCAAATCCAAGGAGAATAATATTGGATTCTACTCTCTTAAAAGATGCAGTGAAAAAGTCAATAATAGCTGTATTAAAAAAAATTATATTAGAATTAACCTATCTTAAAATGGACAAAATGCCTATAACAATGAAAAGTAAAACAGTATTAATATTGATCACAACATCTTTTGTATTGTTTTGAAGATAATGGGAAGAGCTAGGATCATTATCAATGATCATATTTTGTCTCTCCTGATGTAGCTCTAACTTCTTAACTCTAAACTCTTCTATCTTCACCTTTTTATTGTAAACAGTAGTATCCTTCTGGCTTCCTGAAATAAACCTGGTAAATCTATTGATCTAAGTAAAGGCAGAAACAATTAGAGGCTCTTAAGTTTTCTACTCTTTTCTAACCACTGTCTACTTTGATAGATGCAGAACTCAGATATGCATGCAAGCAGGTGGTCATAAATAATTTTAGAGAGCTAGCTGCTCTCCACACAAACTTCTTGTCTCTGTCTCTGGGAGAATTAGGAAAAACTGCCTCGATTATTCACTACTAGAAGACTCCTTAGGGGATATTTAATATCCTGTGTTGTGTTTTATGTTACTAAGGGTTGGAGCACATCTGATTAAAATATCCTGTGCTGTATAATACTTCTGTGTGACTAATAGAAAGTCCTGATATTTCATATCTCCATTTTTACTCTTCTGTCTTTTATTTGCGTTCTTTTCCTTTTCAGGGGGCATACCACCTGTCCAACGTTATGATCTTTTAAGGTCAAACTTAATTTTCCTTCTCATCACTATATTATACATATTATTGGGTTTACTCTTCTATTAACTAAAACAATATTCTTTAAATCCATTAAAATTTAATTCCATTAAAATTAAATTTAAGGTGTGCCGAACCACATTATATTTTTTAACATTTGAGCTTTATTTGTATTAGAAGTGATTCACATTGAGCAATTCCTTACCATCAGTATTTTCAACATAGTTTGGACGATGTGCCATAGTTACACTTAACCTGTTAAATTTTTGTGTACATGTTTTAAGATTTTTAGAGAAAATAAGACATCTTTCAGTTTTTCCCTTTTCTCCATGGTGCCTAATATTATACAATTTGCCCAGTTACAGTCAAACTATTTTTTCATCATTTTTCCTTTTCACATAGTTCTTAGCAATTGTTTGAAAAGGAATTTTAAGTTTTATTTTTCATGCATAATTCTTTTGGATTGTTTCTTTGGTTAGTTCCTAGAATAACTTTTATACCCAGTGAATGTTTTTGGAAAGTGAAAATTTTGTTTACTGAAAGGACATGAGTTTAAGCAGAATCTCTAGGCTTAAAGCCTTAAGAGTTGTAATCTTGGACTTTTTCCAGAATTGTTCTTTGCCAGCATCAGAAGGAGCCATTTACTTGAATAATTTACCATCTATTCTCCCAAGTGAGTGTTTTTAAAATCCTCTTTATTTTCTCTAACTTTTCATTATGGGAATTTTGAAATATATACAAAATTAGATAGAATAGTATAACAAATTCCCATATGTCCACAACCACGCTTCAATTTTCCTGGTTATTTTTAAGCTTTCCTCAAACCGCGGCTTTTTTTTTTTTTTTCTTAGAATGTTTTAAAGTAAACCCAATATATCATGTCATTTCACTTGCAATAGTTTCATTTGCATGGAACTCTTGTTAAAGGGCAGGAATTGTGTAAGAAAAATATCCAATGGGTATGTCGATCGTTGTTTTCCCTCTAGATTTGCTCACATATCAAAGTGGAATGGAACATGGAGTTAGGTAGTTCTCTTGAGTTACAAGTCCTAACTCAAGCATATTTAACAATGACATTTTTTATGTACTTTAGCTTATATGTCTTTCATTCTCATTTCTAAAACGAGAATTTAAAAATGCCTTTCACCGTAGTGACAAATATTGGGCTGCTATTATGAAACAGTAAATAAAGACTGCAAACTGACTTTGTAAACCTCAAGTACAAAGTTTAAAGTACAATGGAGACTTGAGCTTGAGAAAAAATAAATAAATATATTAAACAGAAGAATATGCATGCACAAAATGAATTAAATACACTATTTATGAAGTTATATTTGGTCCTTTCACTCAACTGACATTGATAGTAATTTTTTAGAAATAATAATTGAATATATAGTAAATATAAAGTATGCCTTTGAATCACTTGATATTTCAATGCTTTGTCAATAAAAACACTAAGTTGACAGGCATGTTTATTTTCCTTCTGTATGCTTTTTTAAATTATATAGTGATAATTTAAAGTAAGAAAAATGCTATTTTTCATATCACTGCAATGTTAAACATCTTATCTTTGCATCTACTTTGCAAACTCTGTGTTTAATGCATTTTGCTGCCAAAGATATGGTTAAACTGTTTGTCTTACATGAACTCTAATTGATTAGGATTATTCCAAGTGACCACATGTAAATAATATATTTTTCCCCTACATGAGTTCAAAAAATATTTTTCAGATAGGTCAGGTTAAATTCAGTTTACTTATACACAGAAATACCGAGTTTTGTCTCTCTAAAGAGTTCAGTATTTTTGTGACTGTAAGGGATGAAGAATAAAAAGACATAGGACTGCCGTGTAAGAGTTTACAACTCTGTCAAAGAAAAAATCATGCAGAAAAGGTCTCCACCTGACCTGTAATCCCAGCTACCAGGGAAGCTGAGGCTGGGGATTGCTTGAGCCTATGGTACCCCGGGCAATGTGAGCCTGAGGTTCCACAGGCAAAAATAGTGAGACCTGGTCTCAAAAAAAAAAAAAAAAAAGGTCTCCACCTGGACAGAATAAAGCAATTGCTTTCATAGAACTAGAAATAAAGAAGGATAAAGAAGGGAACAATTAAATCCAAGGAAAAGGAGTGGGAAACAATAGAAATATAGATATGGTAGCCATGGCAGCTTCCAATATATCTCAAAACCTGAAAAACATCGAACATGTGTTCTTGTTCTGAGAGACATAAAAAAAATGTTGCATGAAGCAAGGATGAAGACACTCGTACTCAAAGGAAGGTTAATAATATGTGCACTACTTGTAGTTGATAATAGAAAAAAATAATCATAAAAATAAGAGAAAGGGCTATAGTCAGCAATTTTGCTAAATGTATTCTATGACAAGGTAAGACTGAGCACTTTATTTTAAAAAATGCCTTAAAATAAATGCTTCCTAGGTGAATGGCGCATGCTTGTAATCACAGTGCTGGGAGGCTGAGTCCGGGGATCACTTGAGCCCATAGGTTTGGGACTAACCAGGGCAACATAGCAAGACCTAGTCTCTAAAAAAAAAAAAAAAAAAAGGGAGAGAGAAAAGAAGAAAGGAATAAATGCTTCCTTTGAAGAAATTATTCTCAGGTTTACTGAATTCACATAACCCAATATGCTTTCCCAGGCACCATGGTGGCTGCGCTTGTTTCATTATACTACAAATACTCAATTGTCTGTATAAACCATAAAAGGTTTGCAGAAGCAAATCAATGCAACTGATGAGATTTAAGACATTTGTTCTCACCATGTTAGTGCTAGGTAACAAATTGTGGAGTAATTACTTTTCATTTTCAAAATGTTAAAGACAATTCACAATGCACACTGTTACTGAGAGGACTTAAGAAATTCTCATTGTTTGAAGGGCAGGTGAGGTCTACAGAGACACCCAACACTTTAAGGTCATATATTTTATGCTTTTGCCCCTTGAGGGACACACACCACTATCAGTAGTAGAAGAAAGGGCTTCCTCTACCCCTTTGCAAACTCTCCCTTATTATATTCTCTTTCTGCATGGAGAAACCCTAGAACATTGTTCAGCATTCCCTTAGAGTTGCCTTTTTAGTTCAACTGGCAGCTAATTGGAATGGAACATGCATGAGAGTTTTCTTGGTATTTCCTTGACTACACAAATTTTGGGAATCATATTCAGCTTTCTTGAACACTGATACAGCACTTTGTGACATGGAGCACATCTCTCTGCCCAAACATCTTCCACAACTCTGTTCTCCTAGAAAATGAAATGATCGTGCTTATTATACAGATTGAGTCAATTGATTTCCATTCAGTGTGAGTCATGTTTGCTTAATTGGAACATAATCAATGTCTATTCTACTAATACAGTCAGCTCACTGTTTTGATGAATTGCTTTTAATTTTGCTCTTATAGCTTGTGGCTAAATTGTCAAAGGTGACATAACATCTGAAGGTAGAAATTCTAGAGATAAAGACATATGGCAATATACTGACACTAAACGATACTTATTTGAAGAAGTGTAAGACATCTGCTTTGAATTCTTCTTACTGGCTTCTGTGTATTGTTCTAATCAAAGAAGGGAATGCATGAAATGATACTATTTAAATCACCAAGTCACAGAAACAGGCCATTCAACTCATTAGTGAGTTTCTATCTAAGGTTGAAGCACAGTGATTAGAATTGAATTACTAATAGTAGATTTAAGAGTGGATTTCAACAAATATCATTTATAGTTGAAATAAACTGTTTTACAATTCAATTTTATTTAAGAATTAAAAGTCTATATTCAGTACAAAACCATCAAAACAAAACAATTTATTTGAAAAGTGGAATAAGCTATTTAGTCAACCCTTATGGCTTATAAATATATATTGTCTATATATATGCATATCCATAGCCATATGAATAATTACCTATCCATATATCTGTTAATTGATCAGTCCTTTACTCCCATTTCACACTATAGATAAATAAACCATATTGCCAGTTAAGTAATTTGGAAAATATTTGTATTTCTGAACATAGGATTTTAAATGAAGAAATGCTATAAATAATCTAAGTATATACCTTACTTTATAAGTGAAGAAAAAGAGGTCAAGAAATTTAAAATAAGCTAACCTAATTGTACAGCAAGCTATAAATTCATATTATCATGTGGTCCTTTAGCTCTTAATAATGCAATTTTATCAGATAATTCATGAAACTATCTGTTTTAAATTCTTTCTAGTAGAGCACTTTACTTCATATATTTATTTGAGCACTTGAATCCTGAAACTTCTGGTAGATTTTTTAAACCAGAAAAACAAGTGGCATTATTCATTCATTCAACATATATTTATCACATCCCTACAGGATAAAAATAACTTTACATAACTTAGATACACTAGGGATTAAGATAATAAAGGAGAAAGTAGGCAATTACACTGAAGCATGAGCTGTAATACAGTAAGGTCACTGTACACTGTTATGAGCACAAACAAGTGCGGATCAATCTGGACAAAGGTCCGCAGACCTTAAAACATGGTTGAATTCAAGTTGAAGCTTGAGTGATTGGCAGTTGTTAATACTGCAGTGAAGAAGGATGAAAGAGTTATGCCCCAGGACTAGGGAGCAGAGTATGAGAAGGCTCAAAAGCAAGACTGTGTGGTACTTTTGTTTTCAAGGATGTCGTAGGAGATTGATTTTGCTGAAGCTGAGTCAATGGCAGGAGAAATGAGTAGAGAGATAAGCGAGGGTTGGTTAATACTTTTGACTTTAAGTTGAGGCAAATAGCGGTCTGTTGAAAAGTCTTTGTGAGGAGATTCAGAGTTGCTTCTAACTGAAGAGCAGGGACCGGTACAATCACAGGTTTATTGTTTTGCTATGTGGCTTTACTGCATTAAATCATACAATGGCAATGACTCACATTTTTCTTAAAACAAAGACTCATTTCCTTACAATTTTTTCAACTATTTTTGTCAGTATGCCACATTTCAGCCACAGTGGAACTGAAAGTTTGATGCTAAGAAAATTGGCTGTGAAGATTACTTCTTGCCTGGGACTCTCTTCTTTCTTCCAGGCAACTACTATTCGTACTTTAGGTTTCAGCTGTCACTTTCTTCAGGAAACCTTCCTTAAATCACGCAGTCCCACTCTAAGGTGGTTTTCACCTACTATGTGTCTTTAAAACCTCTGTAGGACAACTATTGTATCATTGCCATGCTGTAGTACGATTGCATTTTTAAATACTTAATGTCCTTGCAAAGATTGTTCATGAATTATATGTGTGATATCGCATAAACTAAAAATAGTAAACTTATTCTGAGAGAAATAGAAGTTGTGATCAGAAAATCACTTTTCCCATTCATTATAAATGCTGTTCAATAAGTGCCTATTGAACAAATGAACTGACACAAATCTGGACAATGAGAGTAGCAAGAGGCTGCTATAGATGTGATGTAGTGTCTGGTCAAGAGAAAGGCAATGTATTTGGAAGTGGATGGGTTCTAACACCATGAAGAGGGGAGAGAAGAGAATGACTTGACCAGATATTGGCTTTGAAGCATGATTTGGCAGAATATTGGTTGACCATTAGGTTTCTGGTTTGTGAAATGGCTTGTTGATATTACCTGCCAATGAACTAGTGAGCATAGAGTCAGACTAGTTATGGAAGGGCAACATGGAGACTTTAGTTTTATGTATATTACCTTTTTATATTAAAAGGATCTACAGATAGAAATAGAGACTGGTATGGGGTCTGGAGCTCTTCAGGATAATTTGGCTAGAGAGGGATGGCTCGTTGTCATGGGAGTGCCAGGGGAGGGATATGTGATAATTGAATAGAGCTGAAAATTCAACCTTACAGAACACAAACATCTTGGAAGAGAAGTATGAGATGAATAATGAAATCACAAGGATGCAAAGAGTTAATCATAATAGTTAATATGCACAATGGGCTTACCAAATATCATAGACAGTGCCAAATGCTGAATCATTTAATCAATCTGACAATGCAATGAAATTTATCATATTTCTATTTCTTACTTTCTCTTTCATATTTTATAGTGATCAAGGTAATATATGTTTATACAAAATGTACAATGATATAAATACATAATTTAGAAGATAACTGTAATATGCAGCCCATTCTGCACCAGATTTTAGTGTACATTCTCTTATATTTCTCTAATCTCTAATCTCTATGTGTATGTGCATGTAGATATAAACACACATGTGGCTGTTGATAATTTTTTTAAACTAAAAGTTACTTTATTGAGTTATGGTAGCAAAAATTTTCCATAGACTTTATGGAATTATTATTAGTGCAATACATTTTCCTTCAACAATTATTGTAAAACTGCTTATCCAACAATTCATTGAATGAAGTAATGATTTTTTGATAATCATGTGCTGGAGAAAGTCAAGTAAATTGTCAACAAGCTTGTGCATTATAATAAACAACTGAATATTTGCTTTTATAATCACCAAAACAGCTTAAATAAGAAACTTTAAAGTAGAAAGCAAGCATACAATACTTTATTCCCCTACTTTTTTATTATAGACTCATTTTCTTTATAAATACATCATGGAAGTACCTCACACAATTGAAAAGTCTTTTAGTTTTTTAATTAAATGCCATATTTTTTGATCATTTTTATAAAGATGAGAATTTAAAAATTGCCTTAACTTCTTTTTAAAAATAATTTATTTATATATAAATTTCACATCTCTGTGATCTCTGGGGTTCCCTCCCCCCCGACTGTTCCCATCCTGCGCATTCCCTCCCCCCACCAGGTTGTGTACTTCAATTTGGTTGTTGGCTTGTTTTGTCTTTTCTTCATGGATTTTTATTTATCTTTCCCATGTCCCATAATTCTTTTATTTTTAAAGGATTATTTTACATTCTGTTCATTTGATCTTTCCAGATGGTGACAATTGATTTATGTCTTATTTTAAAATAACTGCCTGATATTCTATTGCATTGACACAATAGGTAGTTCAACTAATGCTACAGCGAGTAGCCTTTACAGTGAAGAAACTAAGGCTTCTAGTGAAAATTAGATTTAGAGTAAAATTGCCAAGGGAAAAATAGCTAATAAGTGTTGGAAAGCCAACTCAAAAGAAAATACAAGTTCATGGAAGCTTACAGCACAATAATGGTAAGAAAGATGGGTATACAACACTAAATCCTACAGATTAAGCAATATTTAGGAAAAACTTGTTAGGAAAAACCACTAATTCATGATAAATATAATTTTAATGGTATATGGTAGAGTGCATAGCTAAGGATAAGTGAAAAATGGCTAATAGGATATTATTTAATAGCTTTATCAAAAAGGCTGGGCAAGTTTAAAAACTAAGCAAGAGAGAGAATGGTAGTTATGAGTATTATAAAGTTGAAAAAACCTGTAGTGATAACATTTTCTAAACTCAAAGCCATTTTATAGTCTATCAAAGTATTTTCCTTTGCTTGTAAGTGGATGAATATAGAATCAACAGAGAATTTTAGATAATTATGTACCTAAAGACTAAAGTCAGACTAAATAAATCTGTGTCATGTGCTTTATTGTAAACACAACATTCCCTAAGGAATATGCATGATTGAAGCAACTCTTATTTCTTCTCTTTAAAAAGCTTATCATAAAATTTTAAGACACAAAAAAAGTAGAATATCATGAGAAAGTTTTTATATTCACTATCCATCTTAAAAATTAAAATAATGCCAAGTCACTTGATGTCCATGTCAGTCCTCTTTGATCTTACCCTCTTTATCTCATTTTGTCATTTTAATGGAAGTGATATGACAACTAATATGGACTAATATCAACATTAAAATATTCTTTGATTTTATAAGAAATGCTGAATTTTGAAAAAGCTTAAGATATATATTTAGACAAGCAGTAAACAAAAACTTACATAGTGATTTAAGCTATATCAGCTAAAAAAAGTTAATTTTTGTATAAACCAGTCAGAGCATCACTGTAAAAGATAGAGTTTATTAACATAAAGCTTTAGGTTTTGAATTATGGTCTTAATTTCAAGCTATTTCCTTATTCTTATGCTACCCAGTCTAAAATTTTAGACTCAAAATATTTTTTCTGGGTTAAACCGCTGAAGCCTCTGAAGGCCTTCCTATAAATTGAGTCTCACAAAGTCCAACCAAGTCAAGGCAGTGGGCTGGCTGGTGGTGTGGATGGCAGGGTGAGAAAGGGGGAACATTACTCTGGAAGCTAAGAAGCAGGCTTATTGCTTCTTCACATGGAGCTTCTCCTACATTAAGTTCTAGTCATACTGAAATCACTCTGCCACCAGAGTATAACTAACCATTTCCTATCAAACAGGAGTTTAGTCTGCACAGAGATAGCTTTAGTGGCTTTTATTGTTCAAATAAAGTGCAATATTTTTTATTTTATATTAATAAAGACAGAAGTTCTAAAAGGTTCATTTCTTTGGAGAAAAATAATTTTCAGTTCTATAATCACAAAACATAAGTCAGATCAACATATACATTCACAGCAGCTAGCTAGCAGCTCCGCTCAGAGATTTGTGTTATTTGCTGGCAAGTCTATTAAATAAGATTCAGTGCTTTTCTTGAAGAAGCCCAACAATCATCTGTGGGTAAACATGGACCTAGTCCTATCTGCTCCTTCCATGCTCTTTAAACCATGGTGTAATTGAAAGACTGGTTATTATATCCAGAGTAAATTTAACTCAAATATCTATGAGTTTGTCTGGACTTTTAACTCCTCTACTCCATGAGACAGGAATATTCTAGAGTCTCTGCCCTATTCTCAGAGTTGAGGCAATCACAAAAGACAGATCAGACACACCAAATGACCAACTTCCAGGCAGCTGACACCCTTAGTGACACCTATGGCAAGTTTTTTCTAATCCACTGCTCATGTTCCCCATCACCACCCCCCAACCTGTTACCCTGTCCTATAGACTTTTGATCAGCAGACTCCAAGGCACCCATGAGACTGGTCTTGTTCACCAGCACCACCCTTCTTTTCTCTCCTACTTCCATTTCTGTAATTGATAAATAGATCTTTCATTGTCAAAGGTTACTGATATTTACTGTGCTCTGTAAACAAAAGACTTTTCATTAATACTACCTGATGAAACATAACATTTCCAGCTAGATTTGAATTTAGTTGAAAAATATTTTACTGTGAAATTTTTTACTGTGGTAAAAAATATTTACTACAAGTGTGTCCCCAGTATTTTATGGGATATATTTATGTCAACACAACTTTCATATTTATCTAATATTAAAATTTATATGAGCATTTTCTCCCTCTAAACATAGTGACTTACTTTCAGATGGCATTAAGTGATCCAGGCTCTTCTTGACCCCTGCAGTTTTGGACCCTGGACAATAGTCAGGATCCATCTGTGGCTCCTTACATCTCCCTTTGCTAGGAAGTCAGGCTACTAATTTGACTTGAACTTCACTCCTAGGCTGTGAGCAGGGAGTCTGGGTGGCACTAGGAGAAAATACTTGATGACTACAGGGGATAATTGAGTAGAAACATTTGCAAAAAGTAGGTACTATTTTGAGGATTTGGACTAAATTCATTTTCTTAGTTGTTTTATATTTTAGAAATTCTTACAGGCTTATGAAGTCCCTTATGTCTGATTAATTTGAAATCATGACACTGGTATTTTAGTTCATCTACTCCACAATGAATATACTCCATATCTTTGAATATTCCCTTGTGACTTATATTCCAGGAAACTTGTGACTATTTTTAAATTTCATTTTTGTTGTATCTAGAAGATTACAGGATTAGAAGATAGAAGTAGGGTGTTATGTTCAGTGATTGCTGCTCTAGTGGTAGACAATTTGAAAACTCTAGGTGGGGAAAATTGCTACTGTTTTCCTATTATGATATTATTATTATGTATTTTGTGTCATTGTGAGAGTTGTTCAGATATTTTTCTTTAGTAACATCGATAGGCCTATGTAAATTTGTTGGTGAATATATCTTTTAGTCTCTGTGAACAAATAGTGTGAAAAAGAACATAGATACTTTGGTGGTGGGTATGTTTTGGTAACTACATCAAACGGGATATGATCCTATAGGTCTGAATCACAGTGTTGTAATCCAATATTACCTCGATTTAAAAGAGAAAGACAAAGACAAATGATAATTTGAGTCAGCTGTCACTTTAATGAGACAGAATATTCTGACCTGTACATTATGGAATCAGATGTGCTACATTTCACCATGAGATCGACTAGCCTGTATATTATGGATGACTTTACAATTAGTGGGCAACTCCAAGATCTCTGATATTTCTTGAAATGTGAGGAGAAACTTGTATAATACAGTGACTTGCTTTAACCTTTGGGGGGGGCATGTTCTCCATTGAGTTATAATTTTGATGATTTAGGAACATGATGGTTAAACAAAGGAGAAAATATGGAGCCAAAATAATGTACTCTCTGAGATGCTGCTGGCTCCAAGTACTGTCTAAAATGGAACAATACATTTTCTGCAATGTTTTGCAACCATCCCAATGAAACCGATGAAGTTTCATTATCGGTTCTAGCAGCTAAAGAAGAATGTGAGAGCCTTTGGCATCATCTCAATAGGATTTTTAATAGTGAACAGGAGAACCAGCTGGCAAGAACACAGCAATCAGTCCCCTCTCTGCCAAAGTAATGCCTCCCTTTTATCTCTACCTTGTACGTCCAAGAGTGCCCTTTCACACATGCGTACAACCAGTGGGTCCAGGTGTGTGCAATCATGAGGCGGACACAATACCATAATGCTGGTCATAGAGGCTAATGATGAAAAACCCTTATAACTCATTTACCCCACTCCCAACCAGTGTCACTTTTGTTTTGATTAATTGAGGAAGCTGAGAAGGGTCATAATCATCAGAAGCAGCCAACACTAGGTTTAGCTGTGAGAAGCTGGGTCAATTAGAGGCAGAGAAAGTAAGATAGCTGCTGACATCACTGAAGAGAAAACTACCATCAAAAGCACTGTTGTCATCAAAGATGTCTAATTATCAAAACACAGAAACTAGCTAAGCTTCACTTCTGTTGAAAGTCTTAATTATAGGAACCAACAGGCATGCTTTATAATGATAAGGTGTGAGGTGTATCACCTGGCATAGTTTCGGTATGTCTTAAAGTACTAACTTTTGGAAATTATTTACCTTCACACATGTAACAGAGTAGGATTCAATGTTATATTCTTATAACTCACTCTTTTTTTAAATATACTTTTTTGAGTGACAGAAAACGATGCCACTATGCAAGAAAGCTTTTCAGAGACTGCACAAAATTCAGACTGATCTCTGAGTTCATGGGACAATATCTAAAACAAGTTGAAAAAGCCCGTTTGCAGTGTTTGAGAAAAATAAATTCAATCTAAGTTGCTAAAAGGATACCTTTTTGTATACAGCATCAATTTGAAAAGTCACAGTATCATCAGGTATAGTCATTTCCCTGAAAAATTGTTTGAATCTATAAATACGTGGTTGTCTTAAAATAGGAAATATGACATGAACATTGTAACCCTAAAAGTTAGACTTGAAAAATTATCCTCTTGTAATTCAGATAATTAATCTACAGTATATTCTGCAGTGTTGAGTTAAAAATAAAAGTGTGTTCTATTCAGGGCCTATAGCATAATTTATTGTCAATAAATATTTGCTGAAAGATCTAATAAATTAGTAAAGCACTGAAACTCTCTTTTCATCTTTAAAGAACATCTTTGAATATCATATCAAGATCAAGCCATGACTTATAAGAATGATTTTTAGAAAGTCTTTGTAGCAATAAGGATGTCATTAATAACCCATTAACATATATCCAGTCAAATATTTCAAGGCTTTGTTCTACTATGTAATCATCTTTAGCAAATTAGAAAACAATTTGACAAAGGCATATAGATGCCTGTAACTGAATTTAGAGGAAGTGAATCCCTGGAAATGGAAACACTTTCAAAGGATGATTTATCTCAAATGCAAAAGAAATCATAGGAAAGCAATATAAGGCAGGTAGATGGAGATCTTAAAAACAGCTACTTTCATTAATTAAAAATATTTCACAATCATAATATATGTGGACTATTTCTATTAAATAGAATTTGACCTATAAGGGATTTATTTTAAACTTTGGAAATTACATTTCCCTCTACTAATTTTTACTGGCCTTTTTAATATGCTGAGATCATGACTGTAAGATGGGACAGATATATATGTGGTTTCTATTTACTTGAGGAAAAAATTTACTTCTAATGTCTATGAAATTTAGCTAATTATTTTCCATTAAAGCAGTCGCAGGTCCTACTAGAGGATTATGAACAGATATGATGGAATGATGGAATTGTCAATATGTCTGAGGAAAAAAACATTCCTCAGAAAAGGAAATACCCATTTGAGCATCTGGTAAGAAAATATGTTACTACTTAAGTTATATGCCTCAAAACAAGAGCAATGAAGGAGACCTGAATTTATTTTCTCTGCAAAGACATCATCAACAGGGAAATATTTAGTCATAGGCATGTTCCTGGTCATTGATAAACTTGGATACAACTGCACTTATCTGAGAAATGACAACTGGGAAATTCAGCAAGAGTGGTTTTTCACATGTTTATCTATTGGAGTATCTTCACCCTCATAGAGTCTCTATAATTGTATAGCATAGGATTCATCTTAGCAAGTTGCTAATGCTGTTTATATCAAATTGCTGCCCAGGGAGTGAACACATGGCTAATGATTGCATTAAAATAACTGAAACTCATAGACATCAGTCTTTTTATAGACATACACACAGACCCTTAAATCTTGTATACAGTGTTTTTCATTGGGATGGTTTTTGATGATTAGCATCATTCAGTTTTATCTGATTATATTGGAACCATTAACAATGGAATTAAGTGATCCAAGTGAATTGCGTCCTTCTAGCAAGGCCTTTATCAAAAGCAGAGAGTAATTTTGGAAAATAAAAGAACAGCTAATAGAGATCTGTGATACGAAATAACATTAAAATAGTTAATTTGTTATGTATTATAATTCTGTATAAAATTTGTTTGCTAAGAAATCTTTTTTATTAATTACACAAACACATGTATTTTTTAACATTATTGTTTACCCTGAGTTTCTCCCACCACATGTCACCTGTGAACAGTCCTCTTATTCTCTTGTGCTTTTCCTTCCTCTAATTTCACCCTCCTTCCCCCTCCCTTGCTGTATGCTTTAGTTCTGTGGTCAGTTTTTTTAGATTTTTTTCTTGTCCTTTTGCTTACTTTCTCTATAAAAGTGAGACTAATACATCTTAATACAAGCATCACCTTGTTACATTTACTTTTCAGAAAGAAAAGAAGAACAATCCAATCATCAACCCTAAATCTCATAAGGTTTCTAGGAAATGTTTGTATTATCAGGAGAATTACTGCATCAATTGTCTATCACTAGGTTCTGTGAAAGTGTTGTATCACCGGTCTTACAATAACACTAAATAAAATGGGAATTTGTCAGTTACATCTACAATACCCAGTCTGTGCAAAGCTTGTTTTAACTTGTTTTAATTTTTTAACTTATCCATATTATTGCCTAGATAAAAAGTGAAAAATTGAAAAAAAGAAATAAACATAAACATCTCAGAGAAAGCATTTTCCCTAACATTTACCAAAATAGAAATTATGGAACTGTGATTATGATAAAAAACAAATAAACAATATGTTATTTTAATATTCATTTAATGAACTCATCTGTTGGGAGACTTGTTATAAATCCCGTAATTGTGGAAAAATAAAATTAAAGCCTTCTTTGTTACCATTAGATTAGGAACAACAGTCTCTGGGGTGACGGGTTATATAAAACTTATGGAAGTGGGTGTGGCTATAAAAGGGCACACACATTCTTTTGGTATTGAAATGTTCTGTTTCTTTAATTTATCACTGCCAATACCTTGATTATTATCACTGCCAATACCTTGATTACTATCATTGGGAGAAACTGGGCTAAGTTTGCATGAGGTCACTCTGTATTATTTCATAAATCTTCAGGTGAAACAGCAATTATCTCAAGGTAAAGATAAATCATTTAATTTTAAATTTAATAACATTTCCCTATAATTTAGGGGTAAGCTGTCATTTTTCTAAAATGAAACATGATAAAACAAGCACTTGAGAAAGAAATAATAAAAGGAAAATTTAGAAATAAATAATGCGTAATTACATGAATTTTCAAGAAAGTGCAACATCCTAGCAGTAATTCAATAATGCAGACATAATTCTTGCTGGCAAAATAGTTTCTTCTGTCTTTTAATTATATGTTATAAGTATAAAATTATGATCTTTAACATTAAAAATATTGCCTATCAGAAATAGGAAAATTTTGAAATTGGTTTAAGTATTTTGGATCTCTTAAGAAAATAAACCTCAATTTAAGTGTTTTGGAGGTCAATATCTTTTTTTGATATGTTAGAGAATAATCAACAACAGTAAACACTGCTTTAAGATAACAATAATGTAGATTTGCAGGAAAGTAAAAGAGAAAGAATTATGATATTTGAAGTCACTTATTCCTAGGGATCTTTTATAATCAAAGACATGAGCTTAGCGTTTGAAAGACTTACTAGTACTTTCGGCACATCTGAAAGTTAGAGGATAAATACTAGTATTCAGGATCTAACAAAAAGAAATATACTTCCCCATATACAGATTCCCACCAAGTTGCAAATAATTACATTCCTTGAAATAAGACTAAGTTGATATGCCCATCTAGTGTCCAATAGTTCATAAATTCTAGTGTTCCTGATGAATAATAGAAATTGATGTGAACATTCTTTGGAAGGAGTTAGTGCCATGCAGGCCATGATTTATTCCTGTAAATAATTTTTAAGTGCAATGTCCAGGGTAAAACTGAACAAAGGAAGTCAAAGAGCTAATACACTATTAATGAAAACCAGAAGAAACAACAGAGAAGAGTCACTGGATTTTCAAAGACTTATCAAGAATTATCAAAGACTTTAAAATCACTGTTTATCATGTATGAGGAGATAAAAAGACTGAGATTTATAATAACAAATTAACTATGTGTGCATAGTAAGTACAAATTATAAAAGTAGAAAGTGCAAGATTAACAATTTAATGAAGGAATTAAGATACAGAGTAACAGATTAAAACAAACTGAAAATTAATAAACTGAAAACAGGTTGGGCAGAATCTTCAGAAAGGAAGATGATGAGAAAAGGATCATAAAAATACAGATGATCCAGTAAGATATATAAAGGAAATGAGAGGAAATGTAACATCTGTGTAATTGGAATTCTAGAAGCAAAGAGAAAATGGAGCAGAAGTGATATTGAAGACACTATGACTTAAATCAATCTGAAACAAAGAGCCATCAAGGGTGAGTCGAGAAGTTCTAAAACTCCAAGTAGGATTTTAAAATATATATAACAATTTAAGCATGGTAAAAGAGAAAAATGATAAGTTGTTGAAAATGAAAGATGGGGAAAATAAAATTAGAGAAAAATATAAATTAATTTCAAAGGAATAGTGAAACAAGTCATGGTGAACTTAACAACAGAAATAATCCAAAGCAGGAAAACATGGAATAAAACATTTAAAGTACTGAAAGAAAATAACAATTATATATAGTTGAATCTTACAGCTAGCAAACTGTTTTTAAAAGTGGAAGTTAAATTATGTGATTCTCAGATCAATAATACAAGTAATTTTAAATCCTTAAATCTATAATAGAGGACATATGGAAGGGTCAACGAAAATAATTCTGTCTTTAGGAAAAAGGAAAACAAATCTTCACAGAAGGCCGCAACTATAAAAAGGAATACAGAACAATGAAAAATAATAAATATCTACATAAATTTAGAGTACCAATTTTCAAACATCAGTGTAATTTGGAATCAAATAGAAGGATAAGCAGAAAACATTTTGAGGGCCCATTCAAGAATTTTTTATTCCAGATGTCAGGAGTGGGAACTTACATTCCTAAAACCTTCCCAGGTGATGCTAATGCAGCTGGTCTGAGACTCATGCTTAGAAAGTCATTGAGGAATATTGGTTGTATAAAATAATGATGCATGGTGGGGTTTAATATTTACATGGAATTAAAACCATGAATATACAAACAATTATTTTGTGACCAATGGTAACCCTTCTTCTCAGTAAGGAAAAATTAGTTTTTCAGTAGTCTCAATAAGTGGTGCTGAGGTAACTGGATATTTAAAAAAGGAAAAGAATAATATTCAATTCTTTTCTCACATGATGGGCTAAAATCAGTCTCCAGTGGATTGCAGATCTAAATGTGAAAAACAGTAACAATACAATTTCTAGAAGGTAGTATCAGGGAATAGCTGAGTTACATTGAGATATTTGTAAAGAGGATCCAAAAATTACTACTGTGAACCTATGAATAAAATGAATGAATGATTGAATAAAGCTCAAAATCAACTCTAATGTACTAAAATTTTAAATTATATTAATCAAGACATTACTGAGAGTGAAAAAGCAAGTCACACATTGAAAAAAGATATTTGCTACACGTATCTAGCAAGGGTTCCTATTTAGAACTAGAAAAGAACACCTACAAGTGGACAATAAAGCAATAAAAATGGACACAGTTCTCAAAATGACACTTCTTACAAAAAGCTATACAAATGCCCAATTAATATGAATACTTATTCAGCTTTATTAGTAATCATAGAAAAGCATACCCAAATTACAATGTTATACCCCTGCTCAAAATCAGAAAGATAAACTTTAAATGATGAACAATAATCAGAACTTGTAAGAATGTATCTTCACTATGTATGAGATAACTATGAAACATGAGTGATCTCAAAAATAATATTAAATGAAAGCATCCATTCACAAAATTGAAATGAGTGATTATGTCCATTTAAGTTAAAAATAGCAAAAATTAAGTCATTGCATCTTTATTTAGATAGTAGAATTTTAAGGAATGAATAAGAAACTACTTTCAAAATGAAGATTATGTGACTTTCTATGCTGGGAAGATGAGGCTACTGGTGATGGAGGGAAAGAGGAACTTTCTGGGTATTGGAAATGTTCTAATCCTTCAACTGGGTGACTGTTTTCACAGGTGTTTGCCTTATAGCATGTTATTGCTATGTTCCCCTGTGTATGCATATCACCCCTGTTTAACATCCCTATCTCCAGGTGTATTTTAACAATAAATGGAACAAAATACCTTAAAAATTATTGCCTACATTTGAAATACTGCATTCAACCTGTACTTTTAGATTGCTTGAAAACACCCCAAATCCTTGACTTAATTGTATTTCAATGTTGTTGTAATAAAATCAATCATTTTGTTTCACTAACTTAATTCCATATTTTACTTCCTATATTACTTTGCATTAATTTGGCAGAGAAAATAAATATTGAATGAGAAGTAAATGCTCTGATGTCATCTGGATAATCACTTTATTTCATCTTAGATGACTTTGCATATTTATTTTGGTTTCAGAACTGACTCCAAATGTAAAAGTGGAGTGAAATCATTGGAGGGAGGACTAAATACTTTGAGAAAAATTCTTTCATGTTACTAATTAACCCTCTCTAGCAAACTTGCTGCATGATAGAAGTTATTTATATCACCTATTATATAGTAAAATGAACATTATTTCAAACTTTCTATTTTTATATATCTTACATGTTTATTTATTTTTGAGGTTTATAGCACTGTTTGATAGAGAAATAGGTTTTGATCTCCTTATTATGTACATCAACACTCCCCACCCACCCCAGAACAAGCATATCACTTTAAGGTATACCATTTACCACTGGGACCCCTTCCCACTTTGTTTTCATCTCCACTTCCCCCACTAGTAATCTCAATTCTACAGTTATATTTTTGGACCTTGTTTTGGTTTAGTTTTTTCAGTTTCTTTGTTTTGTTTATATTCCACATAGGAGTGAAATCATATTGATGGATAATTAAAATGTCATCATTAAATATGTCACACCATACTATGGACAAGCAAGTTTTTTATTTTATAAATTCCTTTATAAATATATAGTCTAATATTTCTTTTTATTTATTTATTTATTTGTTTGTTTGTTTGTTTATTTATTTATTTTTAGTGTTTTTATCTCAGGGAAAGAAGTTAAGCAATTGAATGTTAAGTATCTTGAATGATGTGAGATTTAACCCTACGTGCAACCCAACAAGTTAGCTGGCTACAGTTTCAAGGATGCTGGTAGAGAACTCAAAACTCCTGGGTTAGAGATAAAGTACTTTCTCATTCAGGCGCAGAAAGCAATTTTATAATACACATCAGCACATTTGCTCTGGTTTTTTGAGTCCCAATTCCCATAGATCTAATGGAAGAGGGTTAGGTGACTTTTGCACACATAGTTGGTAGCAATAAATAGGGAAGTGACTCCGAGTTCACAGGACTCAAATAAAGCTGCTTCCCTTTTGCTCAGGAGAGACATTATCCCTCCTCAAAGCTCTAAGTCAACCTGCCCTTCCTTCAGATGGAGGTACTTCCATCTCTAGCTGCTAAGACTAGATTGTCCAAGATTGTTCAAAAGGGTAGCTTGCAAACCATGCTGAAACACAAGAAATCCAAAATCCGTGAATAGTGGTATTGGTTTATACCCCTTAATACAACTAACAGGAGACACATTTTTTTCCAGTTCTCGGACATTGACCCGAAAAGGAAGTCAAACTACTTAAACAGTTCATATTGCAGTCAGAATTCTATCAATTGTCATCATTGCATAAAATCTTATATTATTAAATATATTTAGTGTATACACACATTTATATTATACACACTTATCTATGTGATTTATTTTCTGTTCTGTCCCTATTAAATATAAATTTCTTGAGAATGACTGTGAGATTTATTCCATCATTCTGATTCCCAGATTACTCTGCATTTAGTTAATAATAAAATAATCTGTCTTCCAGCCTTTTTCTTTCCTCAACACCATTACTACGAGAACAACAAAATGCATGTGCCTATAATTGGAGGGTTCTAATAGTTCCCAAAGAAGACAATGTCTTTTATCTTTAACACCAAACCTATTCTTAGAGCCTGGGTCAATACCCCACACTTAATAAATGTAGCCATGAGTTGACTTGAACTCAGAATCCCATCTTCTGTTTGTAGGTCAAACGTTGGCCTTAGTGACATGCTCAATAATACGCGTGTGCTTTGAGAATAGAAAACATTTTTCTCAAACCCATTAGGCAAGTCATTTTAAGCCCAAAGACATATTTTCATTTGTGATGGGTGACTGCAGTTACATCTGTGTAAATTTGAGGTAAATAAAGGTGGTATGTGTGTCTTGGAATAACTGCTTTACTGTGAGATGACATGAGTCAAGCAATGCCTATTTTTTCCTTCTCTGAAAACTGCTTTTTGTTCTGTTTTTTATTTGGTTGTTTACTTTTTTTTTTTTTTTTTTTTTTTTTTTTTTTTTTTTTTTTTTTTTTTTTTTTTTTTTTTGGCCACCATGCTCATTTTCATCCCCTTCAATAGCTATTTAGCAGCCATGGTTTATAGTTGAAATACTATTTATATAAGTTCCTCTGGAGGCTTAATCATGAACCACATGGCTTTGAAAACACCCGGGTCTTCTTTTCTAAATTCAACATTTCTCGCAACAGCAACTGCGGAAAGTACACAATGTTTCCGTCCCCTTCCACAACAAAATTACCTCCTACAGGAACTAGAAAATGTGTGTCCCTATCAATTACCATCTCCAACAGCAACTTGCCAGGCGCTCAGGGGTCGCGCACACAAAGGGCCAGAGAGGGGCGTGGGGGCTAGCGAGGCGTCCGGCCCCACCTGGCTGGGCGCAGCGTCCTCAGGTCGCCCGGCGGGGCGTGCGGACCCGAAGCTGGAGGAAGTCGGCTCTGGGGAGGTTGGAATGCCACCGAAATTGCCAACCTACTCACACGAGTCGGGGAGAGAGCCGCGGCGTGCGTGCGCGAGCGGAGTGAGTGCTTACGTCGCAGCGAGAGCTGTGCTGGGATAATTAGAGAGGAGTTGGGCTGAGCGGAGTCTTTTAGCAGCGACAGCTGAGCTGCACCCGCAGCCGCCCCGAGGGGCGCGCTTGACACCCGCCACCCCGCCGCGCGCCGGGAGAGGCCCGCGCCTCGGCCGGCACCCGCCACCCCGCCGCGCCCACGGCCGCGGCCGCTCGGGACGGACAAAAGCGGCGGCCGCCCTCGTGGCCTCCTCTACCCGGGCGTTCGAGTTCTGCTCCCCCACTCCTCGTCTCCCGAGCGGGACTGGCCGGACCCGGCGAGGACCTGTGACAGCGCTGGCCCTGTTTCCGCGCCCCCCGCCCTTCCTGCTGGGAGAGGCAGCGGGCTGCTCGCGGACGATGTGGCCGCGGCCGCTGCTCGGCGCGTCTTCTGCCCGGGTCCCCGCTGTCACCCTTCTCTGTCCGCTCCATCCCACCCAGAGGAGTTGATGCTGCTGTCGCTGCCTCCGCCGCTGAAGCCGCGGCTGATGGATGCCAGGGAGTGCCGCATTGCTTAGCGTCCCCGCCTCCGGCTCTGCTGGTAGGAGCCGGCAGCTCTTTCTTCCCTCTTGCTTTGGGGTTTTATGGAAAAGGTAGAGACATTTGATTTTATCCTCCACTCCTCTTCTTCCCCTCCCCCCCTCCCCGGCCCCGCTTTTGGAAGGTTTGTACCGGGAGACATTGCCCTCACCCCCACCCCTCCCCGAGGCAAGTCCACTGAAAAAAAAAGGGCTAGAGGGAGGCAGAAGTTGGGGGTGGGGGTGGGGGAGCCCACGCTGGTACCAACGCCACCAGAAACCCTGCTGGTGCCTTATGAGATCACGGTGTATCTGTGAGGGGTGGAGGGAAGCTGCGCTATCTGCAGCATCTCCACCTTAATTGGATCATAGTCATTTGAAAGAAAAATCTCGCAAATGTCTTTTTAAAATAACATTTTCGAATAAGCAGACGGAGAAACGGCTCTTTTCCTCCCTCTTTTTTTCCTTTTTCTTTCTGGTAGACTTGTCTCCCCGCCCTGGAGCTCAGCGCTGAAGAACCTCCTTATTATTAATCAGAATTCTCATCGTTATCCTTGGCAGGCGCAGCCTCCAGCGGGGACCGCAGAAGCATCACAGTGCAGGGGTGAGATGTGCGTGGGGGTTGTTTTTGTTACATCTTGCAAGAGAAGAGGACTGTACCAGGCTCAGCATTATCCGTGCCCGGTGGGATTCGGAGTATTTTGTTAGGCTAGAGGAAGGACAAGAAGTGGAGTTCGGGGCTTGCCAAAAGTCCACAGCCCTTAAAGCAAAAGGAAGAGGGACCACGTCTGGATGTTGTTTTTTTTTAGGGACTGGGGAAAGAAGTTTATATCCTTCATAGAAAATCTGTGGGGAGGCAGGAGCAACAGGGTACTCTATAAGACACCCTGAGAAATCATTTCCAGTGGAGAGAAGGAAGCAGCAAGGGGCAACTGGAGCGTGGTGGTGGCAAGGGCCAGCTTTGTGGTGGGACGGTTAGCAAGAGGAAGTCAGGAAGCCAAGGCTGAGGAGCCAGCAGAACAATGACTCATTTACAAGCTGGTCTCTCTCCTGAGACCCTGGAGAAAGCTCGTTTGGAGCTCAATGAGAACCCAGACACCCTGCACCAGGACATTCAGGAGGTGAGGGATATGGTCATCACCAGGCCGGACATTGGATTTCTGCGCACGGATGATGCCTTCATCTTACGCTTCTTGCGGGCCAGGAAGTTTCATCACTTTGAGGCCTTCCGTCTCCTGGCCCAATACTTTGAGTATCGACAGCAGAACCTGGACATGTTTAAAAGCTTCAAGGCTACTGACCCTGGCATCAAACAGGCCCTGAAAGATGGCTTTCCTGGGGGCCTGGCCAATCTGGACCACTATGGCAGGAAGATTTTAGTCCTTTTTGCTGCCAACTGGGATCAAAGCAGGTAAATTCTAAATTCAAATTTGTGCTAAAGATTCTTTTACTCTCCCATTTTTCAGAATTGACCCCAAGAACAGTCCAACTTGTATGGCTTTGATGGTTTTGTTTCTGTAGCTGGAAAAAAGAGAAAATGGAACCAAGAAATGAGCTTTGGGTAGGCACTGTGGTGGTGGTAGTGGGGGTGCGGGGAAGCAGGGCTTTTATTTTGTTCTTTGATACTATTACTTCACTAGTACCCAGTTTGTACTGCAGCTTTTAGTGCTTCCAGAATCCTGTTATTGTGCTGCAATCTGAACCATCCAACTTCACCTCTTAATAAGTTTGCTGTGTATGGGGAAATGAGTCTGAGAATGAAGCTTCTTTCTCCTCTCCCTTTAAAGAAATTCTTAAACTAGTTTCATCATTAAGCATCATCATCATCACCATCACCATCATCATCATCATCATCATTGGCATCATCATCATCATCATCATCATCATCACCATCATCATCATCGTCATAGTCATCGTCATCTCTCATTAGCATTGATTTTTTTTTTTTTTAATATAGCATGGCCTTCAACCAAGACCAGGTAGGTTTATTGCTTTGGAGCTTTTATTGTTTGGGAGCTGGGTGGTGATGTGTAGATGAAGGAATAATCGCGTATGTGTCACTTCAGTGAAAAAGAAGAGTTGTAGCCTCCGTCGCTGAGCATGCCTTACTGACACCGAAAATCAAGGCTGACTGGTGTGATTGTTCTACACCTGTCACTAATCTAAAGAATAAGTTTCCTGTCTGATGTGATTTTTGATCTTTTGGAAGGAAGTGTCAGTGGTAGACCTTTTGAGCTTCTTCTTTTTAATGGAGGGTGAATAATACTCATTTCATCACCAGTATAATATAAAAACAGGCAGTGACTCTCCTACCTCCTCCATCAACATTATTTTCTTAGCGTGAAAGTTGGAAATAGAGAAAATTGAAAATAGACTCTTTTGTAAGTTATATTCAATTAAGTTCAAAGTTAAATATATGGAACTTAAAAATGTTGCCAGGATTGTGAATCATAAGAATCTGGTTCTTAAAGCATTGTTATATTTTTAGTTCTGTGAATGGTGACTTTCAATACATCTGGTAAAAAACATCACTGGAGAAATTGTGAAAGACTTTTACAGTTACTAAGAATTCTTATAGATAACCTGTTAGGTTTCTCAGGGACACTGTTTTAAAAATAAATTAATGTCATAACAGATTTTTTTCCCTTCAGTTCCCTTCAATCCTTTCCTTTCAAGTTTCTGTCAATACTTTTTTCTGTAATTCTACATAGAATTGAGAGCAGTTCTCTGATTAATTTTAAGAAAAATAAAGGCTGATACCTGAAAAAAACCATTAAGCTAAGAAACTCAATGAAAGACTTAGCTGTTCAGGGGGAATGGAGTTCTGTTACTTTAGTTCATTGTAGAGCTTACTCTACTTTTGATAAGGCAGCAAAGTTTAAATAACTATGAGATGCCATCTTTTTTATAACTGTTTTTCTTCAAAAACTTTTTATCTGGCAAACACATTGTAACATCATGCAAACCAATTATTGTGTATGCCAAAAATTGAAAAACATTTATTCAAAAAAATTAAACATCAGTTAAATTGGAACTATGTGTATCAAATCCCTATAGTAAATAGGGAATATGGAAATATGATATTTTAATATGTCTATAAATCTGTTAAAGATTTATAGATTTAAAGATTAACAGGGTAGGTTACATTCAGATATAAACGCATATACATCAAACCTATTTTTATGCATTAAGTTCCTAAATACTCTATTATTTACCCTTTACATTTTATATAAGTATCATAAACCCAATTAAGAGGAAAATTGCTTATATTTCACATGTATATGAGAAGGTTATTTCTGGATTTAGTAAAGAAACTTTTTATTCACTATTACATGCTTTCCTCTAAGGGATAGATTGCTAGTAATCAAACTCTATTTTAAAGATCACAGTGGGAGAACTTATTAATTACTATGTAAAACTAACTTTATTAAACCTGTACAGAATCTTAAATATTGGAATTATCTAGATGTAAAATTAAAAATGAGAAGTTATGACCTATAAAAATACTCTATACAGACCTATAGAAAATTGTGGATTCTATTTCGGTGTTTGGAAATGAAGAGGTATAATCAAGGTTTCTTAGTACTCCAAGGTCAAAAGTTATACAAGTTATTTAGAGATTATCTAAAATTGAGCTGAATCTCCAGCTCATTTACTTAAAAAACTTTTTCCCCTTCTCCTGCCTGCTTTCCATTGCACATCCTCATATACATAATGACAAGGGCAAGTGGATAAATGGATCTATCCTCTTGGCATCCTCTGTAAACCTTTGTCTTTGGGATATATGCATAGGAACTGTCTGCTTGCCCTGAAGCCTGCATGACAACTGCCTTCTTGGCTGTACTGGGTGTCCCTAAACCTTTTGCATTTGGCCGGAATTCCTTTCTTCCACTTTACAGCTTCAAAGCTTATGTGACTTCACCCCCACAGACGTCTGCAACCTTCTGTAGATGTTTACTTTACTATTGCTGTTAGGTGGCTATATGCCACGCGCACCCCACCCCTCCTCTGTTCTGTGAGTCAGGTATTTTTGCACCTTCTCCTGCTAGTTCAACACAATCTGGATCTCTTGAAAAGACTGAACACTCTGAATATAATTCTGACTACATTCCTTGAATTGTTCAGTGAATTAAGTGAATTTGTATAACTTTTAAAAAATGCTTTTTATAAAAGTAGCTTCATTTTAGAGAACTAAAATGGCATTGCATTAAAGAAACAATAGGTAGAAATTATGTAGGAATTTAGTACTACAGGGAAGTTTCAGAAATGAAGGAAAATAAAATTCTTCCCTTTTAATGGAAAACAAGTTATTTTCAACTTCCCAAAGGGGAAAGCAAAAAATTTTAATGGATGTTTACAAACATTACAAAGAATCCTGAAATTGATCTGTGTAATGAAATAAGCTTAAGTCTTCTGAATTATATTATTATATTTATAACAGTACCTGAAATATTATGATCTTTAAATATTTGAGTTAATTTTTTAGTTATATTACAACCATTCTCAGGTAGGAAATTAGCAGAAATATATTTTCTCCTATAGTAAATTTGTAGGACAGTTCTCCATAATCCCTAGGAGACTGGAAACAATAAATGAATGTGAAGTGGTGACTATAAATAAAGTGGTATCTTTATAGCAGTACAAAGCAGGTCAGTTTTGGGTTATTTTTAAAGGATTGGATCGTTTCCAGTGTCATATAGGAAACATGGAATCTTCAGGGAGATTAAAGAAAAAATCATTATATTTTACAGTATAGTAATCTAATAATTAAAAAAAAACTAATGGAAATACCGAAATGTCTGTCACTGTGATGTGTGGTTCTTTAAAAATAATAGACCATACTTAGAGCCTTTATTGCATTGATTGAGCAGACAATACCTTGGAAAAGAGTCATGATAATTTTATCTTCTTTCAGATTGACTAACATAATTTCTGAAAATAGGAGAGAATTTCACAAAATTAAATACAATTGGATTGTTACATTGCTATTAGTGGGACACAGCAGTCCTTTGTCCATTCTAGAGACCATATTTCTTTTTTTCCTTGATAATGTTCTGCTTGGGATTCAGAAGATACCTTCAGATTGTCCACATGATTTCACCAAAAGTATGTGAGGATAAGATATCATGAAGAAAGTGATGATGCTATGGTAGAAAAAGGAAATTTGGAGTGAGAGTAGATCTTGGTGTAGACCCTAGCAGCTGTGAAGCAGGTATCTGAGATGTTGAAACCCAGTGACCCATAATTTTTGGTAATCATTAGTGAATGGTGTCACCTGGAAATTAATGAAGACATTCACTCTAATTGTTGGCCTATAATATTTTATCTTTTAGACTTATAAAGTAGTTCTCTATACTTTAGTATAGAAAACAGTTGTTTATCCAGAATTTGGTTAAAATCTATTAGAAAACACTTAAATCCACTAAACTAAAATGATTCATAAAATGGTGGCAATTCAAAAAGTATTGAACATCTCACACTATGTTTGTCTTGTCATAATAGATATTATCATTTGCAATATTGAAGTTCTGAAAATAGAAGTGATTGATCAAACACTGTTATGATCCTTTGATTATTCTTGACTCTGTTTAAAATGTATTCTTTTTAGTATGTGTATTTTTATTCTGTGACTTTTTTCATAAAATGAAAATATATAAATGACCAGCTATTAGCAGTCTGAATTAGTTTGTGCTCCCACTTATTAAAATAATATGGCAAACTTCAAAAAGAAAGAAAGCTATGTTGATGATAGTTTAAAATCTAAAATTCAGACATAGACTATATATGTTTGCTTAAATCCAAGTCACAAAGCTTTATTCTTCCCTGAAAGTATGCTCAATGAAGTAAAAATAAGATGTAATAAAATGGCTAGGAATAGATTAGGACAACTAAGGATAGAAAAGTAGGTAATTAGGGAGAAGCGATCACACTTGTTAATCTTAGAAATAAAAAAATATAAGAATAGAATGTTTGCCCTGATTTTATAAGACTTGTCTTTTTTTATTAAAATACTAAAACTGTATCAAAATTTCCTTCGTGGAAGTATCAGATATAATCATAAGAGTCAGGAAATCCTGTCTTAAAAATCCTGAGACAATGCAATGCTGCGTTTTAGGGAAATCCTAAAAAATAAGGCAAAGCTTGAGGCAAGAGTGGATTCTAGCATCCTGTCCTATTAGAGTTCTGTGTTGCCTCTTTACCTAGAGGTTCTCTTAACAATTACTCTGTAGACTGTATCTTTTTTCAAATATTCCCTTGGTTTATACAGTGAAAAATGGGAGAGGACTGTTAGAAGAATATTGAAACAAATCTATGAAAAAAATAGGACAGTCTCTAAAAACTGGGGCAATTTTGCAGTAACTAGGGAAATAATTCGGAAATAATGGAAGAGACCAAGTGTGCCAACCTTCATTAGAATGTTGACTGGTCTAGACTAAAGCAACCTATTTTAATATTTCAATATGTATCTTTAAACAAAGTTGAAGAGAAGCCAAGGATTTGAGGTTACTATAGTGCACTGAAAGTTTGCCTCAGAAGTATTGTTTATGGACATTTTAAACAGGAGCCAACAACTAGCAAATGATCAAATTATCTCTGGTAAATAAACACATTTCCTTCATTCTGGAAAAAAGACTGAGCTCTTTTTGTTGCTGAGAAGACTAGGAACATATATTTCATTAACATCATAGTGCAATTACTGAATCAGGTAATTATTGTCATATGTGTATGCTTTGTCAAGTAACCTATGAAGAAATCATATGTGTATGCTTTGGGTTCTTAGAATGTCAAGCAACCTATGAAGAAATAGTATTTAAGCTAAGTCAGTTTTTCAAAGTACATTTTAGACAATCATTTGCTAACTACAGATGAACATGCATACTTAGAAACTTAGTAGATGCTAGGAGTAAATAAAATAAATATTTTTGTACCATAAAGGACACATACAAACTCTCTGGAGAAATACAAGCTCACAGAAATGTGGCAAGCAGTTAATGAGCACTTTTATCAGAGCAGTGAGGCTATTTGAAGTATGTAGAGAGAACATTGTCTACTTCGTTAACCAAATTCAATCTTTCATTTTTCCATTTTAATTAATTGCCTACTTGATGATTTAAAACACCTGTAACCAGTGTTATCTGTCAGACACTCTTCTAAGCACTTTGCAAATATTAATTTATTAAATCTTTTTCACAATTATGCCTGGCAGCTCCTGTTAATATCCTCATTTTACAGATGAAGAAACTGAGGCAAGAAACAGTTGTACATTTCAACTAGTATTCAAATTAGCCTAACATTTTTCCTGTATTGTATAATTATCAACATAAATCTAGGGAAAGGTAAATATATATAATCTATCATAAAAGCAAGGTCTGCTAATTTAAAATTAGTGTCTGGTTTAGAATTATTAAACTACAAAATATAGACAATTAAGAACAGAAAGTTAAGTTGGTTGACTATCTCTCAAAGGAAGCAGATGCATGTTTATATGGAACATTCTATCTGGAAAAGATTTGACTTCTTGATGTGTTTATATTTTTCCTGCCTAATTTTGTTATATCTTATTAAAATTTAATACTAGCAGGTATTCATTTTTAAACTTTGTTCAAAGATTTAACTTTAATGCTATTAGCTGTCCATTTTTAATATTTTTTCCTCTAGATTCTTCATTTCCAGTTATTTCTTTTGTTTTCCCATACTGATATTCTCAAAACAGTAAAATTAAATCAAGACCCAGGCAATTTTGTGTGTGTGTGTGTGTGTGTGTGTGTGTGTGTGCGTGTGCGTGTGTACTAAGCGATGCATGCCAGACAGATAAATCTTTTACAGGTTTATTTTCTTCAGGGCTTGTAGACCTCTTCCTAATCCAAATCTTAGATGGGTCTTCCTGCTTTTCCTACCCCACTCCCTTTCTTGGTGCCAGGCTGGAGCTTACTTTGGATACCGGCATGGTTCCAGGTTAGTGTTGCCTTCTTGATCTGTCTCTGACACCCACTAGATCACTAAGTCAAGGAAAAGCAGACCATATTCATCAACTTCCATTCTAGGTGTAAGAATTGTAAGGACAGAACTGATTTGCATGAGGTCAGAAACTGGTTGCTTCTTTATTTCCATGGTGATTCTGTGCAAACTGAGTTCTCTGAGACTCTGGTTTTCAACTGTAAAATTATCTAAGACCTTACTTTGTCTTCATTTCCAAAAAATACAGGGACAAAACAGAGACTTTGGGCTTATGTTGAAATTCAGATAATACATTTGATGAAATGTTAGAAGTGTGATTTACACAGGAAAGATGGCAAGAAAACTCATAAGCAAAGATTAAGGCTATGATTGTGCATAAAAATTGACTAAACAATATATGTTTTTTCATTTTAAACCTAAATAGAATAGTGACAATGATACAAAAAAATAAGATAATATATTTGATACTGCTTTGAAAATCTCAAAAGTATTACCTAGATAGAGGTATTCCTGTTACTATTAGCAATCATTAACATAAAACACCAAGGTAGAGTCTTCAGCCTTGGTACCAACAATACATTGAAGCATTAAATAATGCAATTCTCCTCCATCTCTCCCCCTAGCACTTTTCTAACTGAAAGTACTTCAGACATTAGATTGTGCGACTGAATGAAAATAGAGGGGGGGGGCAATCTTAATGAAGAATTTAATACCAGCTGACTGATTTAATAACAGAGGGAAACTGCTTGTTGTTGTACTGCTCAATGAAATGGCAAAATGCTATTTTTTTTGTTTTTTGTTTTTTTTTCTTGTCAGGCTGAAATAAAAGGTTAGGGCATAGAAAGGAAATAACCTGTTTGAGACTTATATTGATCTTTATACTATTTGCAAACTGTGGTGGGCAATGAGCCTCTGAGGACTCCAGGAGTGTAGCAAAGGCCCAGGCAGCCCCCTAAAGCCTCACCTAACTGGAGACAGGAACTTCCCTGCTCTTGATTGCACAGGTGGTAAACAGGAGACAAATACCAGTCCAGGTTGTTCTACCATCATGTGGCAGCTTTGATCTCTTTTAAGAGCAATAGTGCTCACAGTCTGGTGTTTCAGTTGTAAAATTCCTTACTATACCACTATTTTTTTCTTACTCCATGCTGTACTCATCCTCTCCAAGTTGATTTCAGATTCAGGCTTTACTTAATGCTATTCTGGGAAGCACAATCAGGAGTCAAGAGCTGCATTGATGTGCTAGTTTGTTATTTATGGCTTTCTTCCAACATACAAGGGTAGAATTGCAATGGATGAGCTCTTACAGTTGGAGTGTAAACTCCAAGCATGAACATGTGGAATACTTATTTAACGTGGTGATCTCTGATTTGTAAATTTTAACAGCTAAAATAATTTTAAAGAAAAGAATGATAGTAGGATTCTTGGAAAAGTAAAATTCACAAAATGCTCCATTTCTTTGGAAGATATTATACAGACTTTGGCAATGTCTCATGTAGTAATGATCTGCTTAGGAGTAGCCTGCTGAGCTGCTAATGGCAGGAATGTGACATGTTTGACAACAGAGGACTGGAGTGTCAAGAATGCCTTTGCTTTGCCCTTTGAATGAAGTTAACTGGGAAGCTTTTATTTTTTTCCTCTAAACTTATAAGTCAAGATATGCATATAAACATTATTGAATTTTCTTTTTATGAACAATATATCAAATAAAAAACTTGATTAGATTTACTTTGGAACACTTTGCAAAATAGTGGCTTTTCTTCATTAGTAATCCTAGGATTTGTCTTGTTTTATCTCTTTTGGAGTACTGGCATGTATATAAATTTTTCTCTTCAAATGGACATTTTAGAAAAGTTGTACTTATGGTCTGTTGTTTAAAACAAATAGCCTGTTTACAGTCCCTACTGGTGTCATGATTTATTCTTACTACATACAATGCATCATCCATCCTTCCAAAGCTGATTTCAGATGCAAGTTTTGCTAAATGCTACATGGGTAATAATGATATTAGGCATCATTATCTTGATAAAAGAATGATCGTAATGAGCAGAAATTTCAAGTTAGACTTTTAACATTTTCTTTATCATGTTATAAATTTCTGCAACTAAAATATTTTTTTTGAAAGGAATCTAGATTTTAACCAAACTGGAGCTTTCCTATTCCAGGTTTTTATTCTGTAGGTTTATATGTGTGGTCTTAACACTGTCACGTTTAAAAAAACAAGCAAACAAACATAGGCCAGTCACATTCAGGAAAAAGGTATTTAGCCATACAAATTTCATAGTTTTGAAGACAAATAAATAAAACTTTATAAGAAGTTTATTATCTATGTATTCACAAGTTACTATAGCCGTATGTCCTTATCATTTGGAGTAATTTATGGGCTATCTTACAAACCATTAGCTTTCTCAGTAATATGTACAAATATTCCTTGATTCTGATTATACCCTGCTAGTATACTGTCTGTGATTACTATTAAAACAAAGTATGATGTGTGTCTTTCTTAATCAACTAAACACCTGCTGTATGCCTAGCAATATGCAGGTGCTTTCACTTAAACCATAGGCTTCTCTCCTAGATCCTCCCTTTTTCTCCTTCCTGCCCTGCCATTGACAATGAGATATAATGTGATATCCATAGGTCTTTCTTATATTATTTATATAAGAATGTTGGACCCAAAATCATAAACCAATGACTTATCTAGGCCACACACTAGTGGGGGATAGGGAAGTGATACCATCCTGAATTTTTCTGACAAATGTCTTATACTTTATTAATGCTGAGATTCTGTTTCATACTGCTGACTTTACAGATGAGAAAATTAGGCCCAGAGAAAGTGAGAAATCACCTGATTTCACTATTGTGCCTTTCTTTCTGAACTACCATACTTGTTTCAATTACCTCCAAATACTTTTAGTTATAAAAATACAACTTTTATTTCATGTTTCACCTTCTCTCCTGGTGAGTCTATCACTCTCTTAAATGCTCATCATGTCTATTTCTAGTCCATCACTTCCTCCATCCTACATCTTCCCTAAGGTTGAGATTGATTTTTCTAGCTTTTTCTGAAAGTCTCCACTTGAATATCTAAGGAGAATAAAACTTGAAATTCAGGCTATTCAAAAATCAAGATTGTTAAAACATTTCATACATTTGCTAATTCCTCTTAAATATTCCAAACTCTGCATTATAACCATTCCTACAGTATCTTCTTTTTTTTTTTTTTTTTGGCATTGCTGACTTTAATTAAAGATTTTTATCATTTACTCAGACTCTGAAGCTAGAATCTGTGTCTGCTTTTACTCTTCTCTCAGTATTAGCCTTCATATCTAATTATCACATTTTAATAACTTTACCTCTGAAATGCTTCTCAAATATCTCATCTTTGTTCTCCCACAGCCTTTGCCAAGGCAATGTCTTTTCTATAATCAATGTTTTTGTACTCTAGTTTAGTTCCATTATACAAGGACCTCAAGAGCATGTATAGATTTAGTGTGCCAGGTACTGTGCTAAGTGACAAGACAGGAAAAAAAATTGAATTTCTTGAATTAGAAAAAGCAGGTAAGTTTTCCCTTTAGTTTTACTTTTTACCCTCTCTGTTTCACTTTTGGTTCTTTTTTTTCTTTTTATGATACAAACTCAAAATATGTCATTAAAACTTAATGTCACTATTCCATGACTGTTTACATATTATATTTTTGTTGATTTTGAAGCACTTTCAAGTTTCAATTTCAGTTTTTCAACTGTGAAGAAAGGAAACTCATCAACTATTTAAAAGTTCCATGTTTAACTTTTAAGATAGTTGAAGTGAAATTTTAGAAAATCATAGTAAGACCTAGAGGTAAAGGAAATATTTGTATTATATGAAACAACTTCTAGTATCTTCAGTAGCATTATCATTTGTTATGACAAAATGCATGTTAAATTCTGCTATGTCCTATGAGTACATGTACATAAACCTCCTCTTCACAAGCATTTAAATAAGATCATGTCTTTAATATTCCTGAAGTATTTTAAAGGGAATTTTCAGTATGCTAAAACCCTGGTATAATTTTTTTCAAAAGCGGTTTTCAAATTTAATGTGGTTCTTTCCTGTGCTGGTAGGTACACACTGGTGGATATTTTGCGTGCCATCTTACTTTCGTTAGAAGCCATGATTGAAGATCCTGAGCTTCAAGTGAATGGATTTGTTTTGATCATAGACTGGAGTAACTTCACCTTCAAACAAGCCTCTAAACTTACCCCAAGCATGCTTCGATTGGCTATTGAAGGCCTTCAGGTAAAGATTTTTTGACATCTCTTGTCTAATGTGTTAAATAGCAAAATATCTTATGTAAAGAGTAAAACAAACTTGTTTTAATAATGTGTAAAAGCAAGAGTTAGAGCACTTTACTGAACAAAAACAATATGAAAGGAAAGCTGAAGGAGATAGGTTCTTTTAGTAGATGGGTGTTTGTGATACTTAGCAAAAGCCCTCATTATGCCGAATCATATGTATGTTGGTGATGACCTGAGATTTTTATCTGAATAATCACAAGAAGTAAGGTCTTTTAGATCTTGAGTATTAAGTATTTAGGTACTTCCCCCTTCCTGTGTATTTTAGTTAATTATCTAAATACTTGCTTCATTATTTCATTTAAGCTGGTGAATTTGGAATCTGATCAGCAATTCCTTCATGTTACCTAAAAAAACTGGTGTGAAGTCAATCATTAGGTTCGTTTCATCTCTAAAATATAGAATCACTCAAATTGAAGTGTGTATGTATGTCTGTGTATGTATGTAAAATATGTGGATTTTATGTGGGAATTCTGCATCTTCTAGTGAATGACATTTACTGCTTGGGATTTATATATTTGAAAATCAATTATTATTTAGTGACCCATCATAAAAATACTACTGCCAGTTTCTTTTTAACTTTTATGATGTCTTGCTTCTTTCTCTTCTTTGTTTAATGCTACCTTGCATGCAATATTATGGAATAAATCTTGATATTTAAAGTGTTGCAAATTAAGTCTTGAGTAACATTATTTATCACTTATTCTCAGTATTCAGTCTGTATTTTAAAAGTTGTCCAAGCCAAGAGTTGATTTATGTAACTTTTTATCATTGAAAATATCACTTTCTTTTAAAGTAATTATTCCTTTGTCAGGTATTTGACCAGGCTGTTAAACTTTATTTTGCATTGAATAGTTTATGTTTCCAGATCTCTTTTCCTCAGTTTGGGTCACTTACCAGATAGCAGAACATTTAGCCAAATCAGTTCTGCAGTTTGGGTTGTACTTTTGGTGTGATAAAATCTGTGATCCTTTTCTCTCATCAGTTTTTCCTGTAACAGGTTTTTTGCTCTTGGTGAGTCAGCCTTGGCCCTATCGTATCTTGAACAACACCTTTAACTTCATAAAAATAGCTTCTAAGAGTTAGGAAAAGGAATAGGATGGCATGTTTGGAGATAATGTGTATCAAGTAGAATAATTTTTATTTCTTTCTCATTGCCAGCAGTGTATAAAGTCTTCTTCACTTTGTAAATAAAATTTGTTATTACCATGATCCTTAACACATAATAGTGACCTAGCCATTTAGAATTCTTTTAGATTCTTTTGAAATTATTATTATTAAATAATAATAAATCTTATTTAACCTGCCTCCTCTTTTGGCATGGAGAACACATTTTATTTCTAAGAAATTTGAAAATTACCTCATGAATAGGCTCAGTGTTTCACTCTTTGCCAGCTCACACATCCTTTGATGTTACTTAGCAATAATGTGATAAGAAGGTACGGGAGAAAAAACTGACAACACTGACTTTAACCAAGGTCACTATCAGAAATACTTAAGACTATAAGTGCCAGCCCAACACACACTAGTCAGACTACACCTCTGTGCTGGTGTCTAGAGACAGAGAGGATTCCCCATTATCAGGAACCTACGCAGACTACACATTGGCAATCACTGTCATTCCCCACATGAGTCTCAATCTCCTCTCTTTCCCTGAGAACCCAGACAGACAGCTTAAACAGGATTCACTCTTTCTGGTGCCAACCGAGAAGACACTTAAAAGACACTTCCTTGGTTAGTAGTTAACAGATTTGACATGTTACTTACTTTTGAACTCACATTTTTCTCTAGTTCACATTGATATTTCAAAAGCTGCATACCTGTGATTATATCTGTATCTTTGTCTATGTCTACATCTATATAGAATCAAAGGAATTTCTGAGTAGAGATTTAGGAGATGCTAAAATGTTCCACTGTGACATGTCTGATTTCATATTTAGTCTTATGTGGAACTAGCATTTTCTGGCTTTTCTAATCAAGTCTCTGTTGTGCTTTGCATTTATTATGTGAGAAATATTACTGTATGTTGTTATATGTTTCATGCACAGCATGAATAAACATTTTTTCCAGGGGAATATAAAACCATAAAATGTGTGAAGTGAAGATTTATGTATAATTTTAGGTCACTGAAAACACCTCTAACAGTTACCAAGTCACCAACACTATCCAGTAATAAGCAACTTTTAGTGAGCTCAGTAAGGGGAATTATGAGGGGAGAATTTTTTTTTATTACTCATTTTTTAAAATTTCTTACATAGATAAATGGATGCCTTCCCTCACCCCCCCGACCCCAAACCCTGTGGTCCATCCAGTCTTTCAGACTCCACTCTCTGTTTGATGATTTATGTTCAGTCCATAGGTCTCTCTCCCTTTTCTGTGGTTATGTCAATTTGACAGGTGAGAGATTGTGTTCCTGGTACACAGTATTCTGTGCGTGAAGGATAGTCTTAGCTTTGCATTGGGCAGCCTGTCCGTGTGCATTTGAGGTTTAACAATGTATTCTTATTGCTGGCTGCCTGTTCCAGTCTATTCTCCCAGTATATCCTATGCCTCTTCACCCCATATCTCTGCCTACTGGCTTGGGGGACCTTGTTCCCAGTCGTTTTCTGTAATGAGGTTTCTCAGTGAGGGCAGACATCCATCGATGGCCTTTGTGGATGATCTCCACTCTCTCTCTTCGCACATTTGTTGTGAAGCCAGTTCCCCAACTCTGTGGGCTTCCTCTCCCACAGTTTGGGGAGGGGCTCCTTGTTTTCTTGAGTGGCATATCCTTTAATGGGGTCTTGGTTCATCCATTCCTGATGAGTTTGTAGGCACAATTTTGTGATAGGTCTTCATCATGGTTGTTTCTCCAGTCCAATATATTCCATGATAGTCCTTCTCCTGCGTCCTGCCCAGTTGTCTCGGCAGGATCCTTATCTGGTTCCTCACGGGTTCTATGTCACTGTTTGCAAAATTTGTTTTTCTTATTCCTCCTGAGGACTAAGTGGAGTGAGAGTGAAATGACAAGACCTCCCCCCCCAGAGGAGAATATTTTTAATAATGCAGATACAAAATAATTTATGTAAGACATTAATTCTGCTAAAATGTGTTGGTTTTATTTAGGTAAATAAAAAATATACTAGAAGGTGGATTCAAAATTAAAAATGACTGAGTAGATCTGTTTTAGTGAGAAACCTTCTTTAGTGATGTGTATTATTATTGGGTTGTAATTAGATGCTGAAGAAGTCCCACATCTTTCCCTCTTGAGGGGACATTTTATCCTACCCATTCACACAAGCATCCACTCCCTTTTTCCTCAAGCAAGAGAGTATTTGAGTGACATGGCTGAAGAGAGCACCTGATACCTTGGATAAAAGCACACAGAACTTTACTGTACAATGCACATGTGATCTTGAAATAAAGTCAACAGAAACATAATGTGGAAGGGTTGAAATACAACCTTGGAGGCAGAGAAAACTGGGCTTGAATGTCAACCTTGCCATGTTTGAAATACATGGTCAAAATGCTTGATTTGTTTGAAACTCACTTCATTTATATCGAGTTAACACTTTATTTTAGAAATGATGCATCTTGCACCTAGTTGATGATGTGAATAATTAAAGTAATTAACAGGGATATCCTGTGACTTGGCTGCGCTCTTCAGGCATAAGAGGTTTGGGGCAGCAACATAACTGATTACCACTTCTCTGCTTTGGGAATAGCTCTCAGGCAGAAAAAAAGGGTTTGGGTTTTGATGGAAGGATTAACTATAGAAAACCCCCAAACTATCCTGGAGACAGTTATATAAATTCCCCTTTAGTAGGACAGGAAATGGAATATCAGGGAATTTAAGAGACTTATTGACATTTTTCTCAGCTGACATCAAAGTTTGAGTCCAGGTGGTCTGAATACAAAGAGTCAGTCTTTTCCAGGGCTGTGCCTAAGAAAAAATGGGTAGTCTCAGTTTAGATGTAATTTTCATCCATTGTGCCAAAATTCTCACAATTCTTATAGAATAGAAATTTGTTTACTGGGATAGCATAATTCTGGCTGAAGGAGTCATGGATGGTGAGGCTGTGATTTTACCCTTTTTGATAAAAAGTGGCAGAATGGTTTTCTCAGTTAGTGACCACCTTGAGGGACTGACAGCTCTCCAGAACTCTGGATGGAGGGCAGGAGAAAGGCACTTTCCTGAATGCAAAAGATAATTTTTTTCCAGCATAATTACCATTCATGATGTTGATCTAAGCAATGAACCATTCATGATGTTGATCTAAAGCAAAGCTGTATGTTCTCTTTGAATAATCTTCAAAGGTTTCTTAAAAAATGAAATGATTTACCAACATAACTTAGTTCCTTAATAGTTATGAGGCAGTATCATATTTTTTTTCTTTTTTTTTGTGGAAATAAGATTTTCATGCTTTGGCAGAAGAAAAAAGTTGTCTTGCTACTTAAAAGAAGCTAATTGATTAGGGTTGTCATAGTAACAGAAAACATCTTAGACAATCAGTACAAGATTAAGTAGCTGTGACTCCCAGACTCTAAGATATTTGCCTGGGAAGTCAATTGAAACATGAAATCTTTGTAAATACATGGGGCAGCCTAGACTGTATGATTTTACGGTGGAATGTCCTTTTAAATATTTTCTGATAGCTGTTCTATTTTTCCTTGTAAAATATTAGCATTCTTTGAACTTACTAGTAATGAGAAGCTTAAAGTTTTAAAAAACAGAGTCTCTCATTTAGGAATTAAAAGAAAAATATCCCAATCCAACCTCTATTGGTTGTTGCCCTTTGGGTATATTTATGTGTTAGCTTTGTGCTGCTATGTCTCTGTGCTTTTGCTTTTATGGTTTCACTGGAATTCCCAAACTACAGCTGCTAAAAAGTACATAATGCAGTCAAGACATCGGTTGTTGGCAAGGGGGTTGACTGTAGCAAGGAATTGAATAGCCCTTTGAATTCCTACATGAAACGCAACTGTTGGGCTATCACAAAATGCGTACATCAGTGCCAGACATCGTAAGAGCTCTTAGTAAATAAGGCCTGTGTAAGAACAAATAATATGTAATCACTTCACAGTACTTAATGCTGCTCTTTCTTTTGACTCAGTGTCCAGTGTTACAAGCAGTCACCAATCTGCTAACTCTGAGAACTCTGGTCATTCATGTGGAAGGTTGAAAGTGCTGCAGCTTCAAATGCTGGCTCTGATTCTTTGGAAGCATAGTCCTACCTAGGACATCTTGCCAAATACATACTAATGACTTGGGATATCTCTATCCAAAGCTAGTAGATGAAGAGCTTCATTAACTCCAGTCTAGAAATAGTTTATTCAATCCTGCAAAGCCTACCTGCAACTTCTGTCACTTTTGATTTTTTTTTTTTTTGTGTGTGTGTGTGTGTGTGTAGGATGATTAAGGCAGATTAAAAAAGAAAGTCAGTGAAATATTGAGTAAATTAGGAGTTCATAATAAAATAAAAAGACTACTTTTTAACAGTGTTCTTTATAGCAGTTGTTTACTTGTCAATAGTTTTCAGGTGTATAGTGTTTCACACAATAGTGGAAATAGCTTGCATGCAAGGTACTTTGTAAACTTAACACAGCATTCATGGGAAGAAGTTAAAACAATGCCATCTTCTAAAACATGAACTGTATTCATTCATACAACCTGAATGTGGGAGCTTTTATTTCCACATTTTGTATGCACAGGCAGAACCTATTGAGAAACAGTGACAAGGGCAGTGTGTAAAAAAAAAAAAAAGTGCCATTTTATTTATCACATGCATAACTGTGTGAGCTAAGTGTGCTTCCTTTCAGTTGTTACTTAGCTTAAAACAAAATGAGTGAAAACCCTAAATTTCCTTTTAATTCATGGTGTGAGAATGTCATCGTTTGGCTGAGAGGTTTAACCCCCAATAGTCTTTTTAAAAGCTATCAGTAGGAACGTAAAAGATATATATATAATATTCAGTTCATCAAGCAAGCTAAGGACTATATAATCTTGCTAGTGGGCTAGACTAACTCTGTATATATCCACACATAACATATTTACATGTATGCCTGTGCGTAAACATTACTGAATTTATCATATTAAAATTGTCATTTATTTCTTTTGATTGGTGGCTAAATGTTAAAATGTGCGATTGTAAAATGTGAGTTATATAAAATGAGACATAAAATGAAGAGATGAAGACATGAGACTCTAGAGTTCTTAACATAAACTTTCTGAATTAGAGATCATCAGTAATTATCAATAAAATTTATTATCTCTATATTTTCAACCACTGGAAAATTGACTAGTTATCATTTTGTTTCAATTAACTGAAGCAACTATATGGAAAGAAGCAAGTAACAATTTTTTGGTCTGAATCTTTGAGATAATGATAAATGGAGGAATTTATTACCTAAAATGAAAAACTGAACAAACCTTATAAGTGATTCAGTAGTTCATTTTGCTGGCTCTTTAGACATGTTCTTAACTAGAGAACAAAAAGATAAGTGAAAGTTCTCTTTTTGTGGTAGTGTGAGTGCATCTTGATACATCCTTCTCTCTCAGTGGAAATTTATTTTTTTATTCTCTTTGTATCAAAACTGTACATTGTGAGCCTCCCTTTATCATATTAAGCATTAGTTTAAGTACAATGGAATACTTAAAAATGTAAAAACCTTGAAAAAATAAGGATTCTGCCATTTGTGACTATATGGATGAATTTGGAGGACATACTGTCTAAGTAATTGACATTGATAAATGAAATAAGCCAAGCACAGAAGACAAATACTGCATGATCTTATATGTGGATTCTAAAGAAAGAAAATTCATGTAACAGGAAGCAAAATAGTGGTTATCTGGGACTGAGATGTGGGAGAAATAGAAAGATGCTATTTACAGAGTATAAATTTTTAGTTATTACATCATTAAGTTTCAGAGAACCAGATGTACACCAAGGTGAATATTTTATACTTGCAGTTTACTAAGAGTAGCTCTGAACTATTACTACCCCCCCACACACATACAAATACACACAAGTTACTGTGTTAAATAATAGGCATTAATTAGCTTGGTGGTGATAATTATTTGCAATATACACATATACTGAAACATCATGTTTTATACCTTAAATGTATATAAAATTTTATTTGTCAACTATACCTCAATAAATCTGAAAAAATTAGCATATCTAGTTCATTGGCTTTTCCATTGGTTGTTAATGAAATTAGAAGTCTATCACATGATTAGTTATATCTTCATAAATTTAATCTCACAGATATCTAAATCAACCAAGGTGTGATTTTTTTTGGAGGGGAAATATACTGCATTACTAGAATTTTGAAGTTATATGAATATTTTATCTCATCCCTGGGTAATACTCTTGTTATATTTAAGATTGATCTGAAATTAAAATATATTTTATCCTTCATTTTAATTCTTCTGAGACTCTTTGATGAGCTTTGTTTTCATCACATCTGCAACAGGAGAGACTGCCATAACCTCAGAAGAATGTTTCTTTAGATTTTTACTTTTCTACTATTTGCTACATACATAAGTAGAATTGTGTGCTTCTCTGTGGGCAGCTGTATTTTGAAAAGCCCGAATTTACTGGAATTTTAAGATGTGGGTGAATGTTAGCTAGTTACATATATAATGCTAGCTGTTGTAATAAATCAAAATATGTACTTTGAACTAACCATCCCACCATGAAGTCAAATAGATACTTTTGATTAGTGGATGGTGCATCTCTTAGTGAGTCAGTGAGTCACATTTCTTCCAGTTTGTTGTCATGGCATTTTATACATATGGTTTCCAATATTATACATGTAACTTACAAGGTCACAAGGTCACTTTGTTCAATTCCAATTCATTTTTGTATGAGGTGTACAAGTATGGGGAGGGTGAAGTTACACATGATATACATTTTATAGACAATACCCAAATGTAGTACACTTTGCTTCCTTTGAAATTTGTTTGGTTATCTCTCTATCAAATGATCAGTCATAACTCAAAGGAGTTGAAGGAATGTAGTCTAAATGTGATCCTAGGAAGAAAAGAAATGGTGATCTTGTACTCAACTTCACAGTGCTGATTCCTTAAAATAAATGTGATGACTCTTCAGTCAGCTCTTTATACCATGTTTTGCTTATGTTCCCTGAAAGGAAGAGGTGATAATTAATGTTTCAAGGAAGTTTAATTTCCATATTCAAACACAATGGAATAAATACATCTTTACTACAATGTATTCGATGTAGATATTCATACAGGAATAGTTTTGCCCAGGTAACAAGGCTAGGCAATTTCAGTTGCTGGATCTTTACTATCCCTGTAACAAGTATAACATGGCTATGATTCAGTCATTTGAACTCTCCATGTATTATTCTGGTTCTCCTAAAGAGATGAACTTTCTCAATACCTTAAATTGAAAAAGAGAAAAATATCAACTGTTTCCTTTGTTGTTTTATTTTTATTTCCCCCATGTTTTTATATTATATCCAGGACAAATATAGTGATGTGTTGTTGCTTGTCCTTGAAGTTAAAAATTCTTTGAATGGGCCCTGAAATTAAAACTTGTTTGAATTAAAGAATTTAATTTTTTTTAAATCTTACCAAATGAAAGTATACCATTTTTGTTATGAGATGACTTAACTGTACAAACTCACAGAAAAGAATATACATTGCTAAAAAAAAAAGTACAGAACATACTTTAGTATAAAGTTTTATTGCATGAATGTATAGAATAGAATTGCTATCAAAGTTTGGGGTACTAGTCCCACGTATTCACCATAGTGATCAAATGCTTTAAAACTTGTTGAAGATTTAACTTTTGTTTAAACAGTGAAATACATGCAAAGATCAATTCAATTTTAGTCAGTATAGAAATTTATAAGTAAAAGTACAAGTTACATTATCAGTACCTAGTTTTTAATATCATATTGTGTACCATGCAGAATCCACATTTTTAAAAGCTAACCTAAGAGCTATTTTCTGCATGTTATGATATTTATCTCTTGTTTACTAGGTCTAACATAGAATTGTTACACTAGAAATCTAAAAGTTTTTACTTATGTGTTATATTAGCTGTACCTTGAAATTAAAAAAAAAATATTTGAATTCTTTTACCCCTCTCTGGTAGAGTCAATCTAGCTTTTTGAAAAAATTTAACAGTATAGGGAAGGTAAAGTTGAGAGTATATCCTTTAAAATGTTTTTATTCTTTTATCACATTGCTTGATAGTTTTGATAGATACAGAAATATGGACTAAAAATTTTTAGGGATGCATTATTTTTCATAAAAACTTTGATTTCAGATAATTTTTTTCTTACTTTGTAACTGGGCTATGTCTGTGAAATACTTTGGCATCTTTTTTGATAGCTGAGTAGTATTTCATTATGCATATACCACATCTTCTTGATCCAGTTATCTGTTTTAAGGTTGTTTCCATAGGTTGGCTGTTGTAAATAATGCAACAATAAACATAAAAGTGCAGATTGTCTTTAGAATTAATGCTTTTATGTTATTTATGTAGTTCTTAGGAGTGGAAAAGCTGGGTCATATAGCAGATTCATTTATAATGTTTTGAGGTACCTCCACACAGCTTTCCATACTGTCTGGATTAGTTTACATTCTCACAAGCATTGTAAGAGGGTTCTTTTTTCTCTAAACACTGTGGTATAAATCAACATTGCCTCAGTAAACATGACTTTAAAAGGTATTTTAGAATCTGTCTTCATCCTAGGCATTTATTTGTATGTATGTGTCTGGGAGAAAATCTTTCTATGTGCTCACTAGACCTTGCTAATCCTTTAATAAGAAACATTATTATTTTCTTTCCAGAATGATGTTTTTTCTTTCTGTGAGATTAAAGTTTAACACTTCGTTTCACTTTCAGGTAGACAAAATGTGTCTTGTTACTCAAAAGACTAACTCACAAAAGGAACTTATTTAGTGTACAAAATGTATATTATGTTATTTTCAAGAGTCATATCTAAAAATTCCAGGGGTTAATAATAATAGTTTTTGGAAGATCAGTAAAGTTAGATCTGAGGTAAGACTCTGAAATTCACTAAGTCAGGCTTATTTGCAACCAAGTAGATTTGCAGTGTACTGGGCAGCACCATGGAGAGCTCCTAGAAAGTCCTTCCCTGTGATTTGTCTTTCTGCTTTTTTAGTTCTGGTTTTCTCTATTTATTAAGATCACTCGCAGTTCGAGTCCCGCCTGGGGCCTTTTGTGAGACCTAGTTCCAAAAAAATAGCTGGGCGTGGGCCTGTAATCCTAGCTACTTAGGAAGCTGAGGCTGGGGATTGCTTGAGTCTGTGGTACCCCGGGCAATGAGACCCCGCGGTTCCACCGGCAAAAACAGCGAGACCTAGTCTAAAAAAAAAAAAAAAAAAAAAAAAAAAAAAAAAAAAAAAAAAAAAAAAAAAAAAAAAAAAAAGATCACTGAGGTGAATGCCCTCATTCTCTGCCTACCCCCACACCTCCCAGAATATATTGTGATTTCCACAGAAGTTGAGATTCACTTCATTATCCTTGGGTGACATATGTATGCATTTGAGTTTAGGTATTATTTCACGTAACCAAAAAGTCTTCTTTTAAGACTTTTCTTTAACACTTTGGCTCCTGGTTTTGGAATTGTTTACTGGAAGTTCATTATCAGCATTAGTATTAGAGTGATCATATTCATGTAATGCTATTATAATGCTTGTAATGCTATTATAATACACTTTTACAAACTTAAACATTCTTTAGTTGGATATAGAGTGAAAAAAGTGACATTGATTTTATTTCATCATAAAGTCATGTAAAGGAAGATATTGTCTATTTTAATCCAAGTGAGCTTTTGGGAAATCATGTTTTCAGTATCAATTTTCTTCATAAAGTGTTGTTTAGAGAAAAATTATAAACAATTCACTTTCCTCCTGACAATTGCTAGACAAAAATTTAGAACCAGACATTCTTGGGCTTAAATCTTGCTTCTGCCATATCCAGACTTCAATTTTAGATAGTCTATATAGCTGTTTTGTTATAATTTCTTAAAAAATGGGATTAGTACCTTCCACCTGGTAGTATTATAAAGATTAGCAAGATATCATATATGAAAGAGATGTTATGATACCTAGTCATTGAAAGCACTTAGTTGATATCATCCCTGCTCATGAACTTCTTTACTATCCTGTGCACAAGAGAATAAAAGTAAATTTATGAAATAAGATTATTCTTATATATTGAAATATAATTATTATGTAACATAATGCATCAGTCTAATTTGGCACATCATACCAAATTTGCCAACTGAAGTAATGCATTATGTGTGAAGAAAGTTGCTCTTTCCTATTTTCTGATACTAAAGAACCCTTAAAAACACTAGAAAATTTCCACATAGAAGTTTATAATCTTTTGTTTGTTCTTTGAATTAGTTAGGTAATGGACAGATATGGTTATAATAAGGATTGGTACTTTATAAAAACACATGGCCCTCACAGGTTTATTGCTAGGATGTAAGTCTCTTTGAATTCTCACCCTTGGAAATACCATACATATTTTCTGTTAGAATTAAGTAACAATATATAGTTATGACTAATATACATACTTCTATAATCATGACTACTGTAACTACCTCTCCTCAATGTTCTGAATAAGATGGGGAACTCCACAATGCCAAAAACAATACTCATTCCAGCTAAGTATCTCACCAGATGTTTGGCAAAAAGGAATATGCCTGGTTTTGAGTGGAATAAAAACATAATGTAAAGTTTCAGTTTCTAATTCTTTCATCTATTGTGAAATAGAATAGGATACTCTTGGGACAGCATATAATAAGGAAAATGCAGTGTATCAGTTATTTGGAAATTCAGGTAAAGTAATAATCAAAGTACCAGAAAAGAGAGCTAACATAACCAGAGAGTAAATGAAAGGAGTTTACTGAGCAGTGAAGATAATAGGGTTCAGAGACAGCACTCACCAAATGGTGGCATTTAAACATCAAAAGTTGTGTGATATTACTTTGAGTATCAAGGTTGGAGAGGCAGTCATAAGGCCTGTGAACTATGGATATGATTGTTAAACATTGTGTTCTTATTAGAAACACAGATGAAAAGGCAATAAGTATTAATGTATTCAAGCAAAAGAAAGCAAAATGAATGGCCACAGTGATCCCAGTGTGAAGTTAGGATATCATGCCTTATCTCCTGTTTGAGTTATTTCTAACACTCAGAATCCATGAACTGAAGGTGCATTTGGAGTCCCATATACAAGAACCCTCCCTGACTAAGTTAATGTGACAAATTATCTCTCAATGATTAGCAATAGTGTTTGCAGACTTTGTAATAATATGGAAAATGGTTATGTATAATATTAAATTAAATTTGTATTTCATTTATAAATCATTCATAATTCAGTGTTACTGATTAAAAATTTGATCACATGCATTTTAATATATATTTTTAAAAGAATAAAATACTTCTGTAAGCAATGGTTATATGAAATTGAAGGGCAATAGTGAATTTTCTTTTTTCTACTTTCTGCATTTTATACATTTTACCTTTTGGAACATAGTATGTTTTATCAAAGAAAATTTTATACAAAATTTTTATATAGAGTAATAAATAAAGCAAGTTATTTAATAGATAAATATACCATGTCAAAAAAGTTAGCTTCTGTTCTGTTTTTAAAATAATATTGTAGTTTCATAAGTAATTTAACAGATTCAGGTTGTGCAACTGTTCATCTTTTTTTTTTTTTTTTTTTTTTTTTTTTTTTTTTTTTTTTTGAGAGTAGGTCTCGCTATTTTTGCCCGTGAAAACGCAGGCTCACGTTGCCCGGGGTACCACAGACTCAAGCATTCCCCAGCCTCAGCTTCCCAGGTAGCTGGGATTACAGGCGCGCGCCACCACGCCCAGCTATTTTTTGGCACTAGATCTCGCTGTTTTTGCCCCGAGCGGGACTCAAATCGCTATCCCTAGCCCTGGCCGCTTCATAGGCTGAAGCTTACAGGCATGAGCCACCGTGCCGGGCCACTGTAGCTGTTCATCTTAAGAAAATTATGCAGAGCTAATATATATAGTTGTGATGGGTTAGATTTGGGAATTTCGTGGACATATATAACAAATCAGTGATAACAAAATCAGTGGAAATACAAATGTGCTTTGTAATAAAAAATCAGGCATGCTTTGAAAAGCATGTTTTATGATATCACTAGACTGAATATGACTCACAATATTATGTTAATTACCCAGCATACACTTACTCATTTTTGGAAGACAGAAAAAACTAAATTTGTCAAATAGCCATCAGTAACTTTAATTTAAAATATTTTTATGCAAATACAAATAAGATTACTGATCAATTAAGAGAAAAAATTGGGTAAAGTTATACCTCATAAAGGTAAGAAAGCTTTTTAAAATGCATGTTATTTCTATCCTTTAGTTATATTCTTAAATTGTTAAACTTCCATTAAATGAAAAAAATACAACATGGATGAAATTAGAAGGACTCATATTAGCAGAAATAAGCCAAAAAGAAAAAGAGAAATATAGGATGATCTCACTTATATGACAGATATAGGGAAAAACAAACAAACAGGTAAGAAAAATTAGAAACAACCAATGAGGGTGAACAATGGAGCAAGAAAGGAGGAGGGGGAAGAAGGTGGGGGAGGCGGAGGGCACAAAAGAGCAGGATAGTTAACAGGTGTTCAGGAAACGGGAAAACCCGGGAGTTCACAGTAATGTAATATATGTAAATACCCATATATATGCAAAATTAAAAAAAATAAAAATCAGCCATTACAGAGATAGTTGACATTCTCTGTGGACATCTCTTTTATCCTATTCCCCATTATACGTTCCCAGAAATAATGATCAGTGCACTGGATTTGATGTTTATCTTTCCTGTGATATTTGAAACTTTCAAATCACACATATGAGTAAATAATACATTATTTGCATGGTTTATAATTTTGTAATTATGGCATTGTAATATGTATACCTATTTGTAACTTTTCTTCCCACAAAAAAAATAAATAAAAAAACTTCCATTAAATGAAAAAATACATTTTATGAACAGAAATTGTTTTGTAATTGAGAGTAAGGAGTTATGGTGCAAAGACTAAAATTTTTTTTAATATTGATGAATTAAAAAAAATTATTTATATATAAATTTCACAACATTGTAATCCCAAAGATTTACCCCCACACACACCATTCCCCCCGCCCCCCCTTACCTCCTTGCCCGAAGTTGTGTGCTTCAGTTTGGTGCTTAGCTTGACTTTTCCTCGTGGCTTTTGTTTATTTTTTTCCTATATCCCGAAACCATTTGGTTTCTGTCTTTTTCTTTCTTTTTGACTTGTTTCTGCTAATATGATTTCTTCTAAGTGCATCCATGTTATAATAAAATCATCAAATTTGTCATTTTTATTGATGAATAATATTCCATAGTGTATATATATCACATTTTTTCGTCCAGTCCTGTTTTTGGGGCATTTAGGTTGCTTTCACATTGAGGTCTCTTTTGGGTAGATTCCCAAGAGAGCAATTGCTGGGTCAAATAATAGTTCCATTTTCATTAATTTGAGGGTCCTTCACACAGCTTTCCATATGGTTGAACCAGTTTACATTCCCACCAGCAGTGTAAGAGTTTCCTTTTTCTCCATTCTTGCTTTTGTTTAGTTGTGTGAGCTCCTTGTGGATCTTCATTATTAAACCCTTATCACTCTTGTGGAGGGCAAAATTTTTTTCCCATTCGGTTGGGCTTTTGTTTTTCTGTTTTCTCTTGCTGTAAAGAAGCTTTTTAGTTTTATGTAGTCCCATCTCTTTATGTTTTCCTTCATTTTTTTGCCATCTGTAAATATTTCCAGAAAGGGATTTCTGAATTGTACTTCATGGAGGGATTTTCCCAAGTTTTCCTCTATGTATGTTATCGTTTCAGGTCTGATATCTAAATCTTTTATCCATTTTGAGTTCATTTTTGTACATGGTGTGAGGGAGTTGTCTTGGACCATTTTTTTTGCATGCAAAGACTAAAATGTTAAAGAGGTTTCTGAAACAATTTAAAATGGAGCTAAATATTCAAGAATGGCATTATTTGGATATGTAGAGAGATGTAGTAGGATGGGAAACATTAGAGCTAAGATACATTGAGGTGAAAATTCATTTATTTACTTTTTGGATATGTAATGAGTCTAGACAATCTGATATGAAAGACTGATCTATGATAGGCAAGAAAGCTGTGATGTGATAGGACTCAATAAAAGAAGTGAAATTAAAAATTTTTTTTTGAAAAGTGGAGAGACAATGAGTTCTTTGGGTAGAACAAGTTTATAAAACATGATCAATAGAAAAATTAATGTGATAACATTTATCTGGTCATGATTTCTATCTGCATGCGGTAAGTAGGGCAATTTTTAATTATTGAGTTGGAAAAGTGGCAATTTAAGAGAGTTGTATAGAAGTCTAACTTAGAGTTGCTGAAAATGCTGACAAATAAGTGATGTTGAAAGAAAGGCTAATGTTTGTCTATATCCTTTCCAATCTATATTTTACTCTGTCTTTATTTAAATTTTTGTTATTTCTCAGCTCGATATTCTCAAAGAACAAATCAGTTGTCCTGCTTTCAACCTGATGCTGTCTAATACCTGAGCAATTTGATGATGAGTTTTTTAGAAAATTTAATTAATTTTTTTCATATGTCATTGTAGCCCCCATAGTTATCCTGCCACAATATCTTCTGACACCCACCAGCTTTTCAGTTTTGACTATTTCTTATATTTTTATTAGATTTATTTATATTCCACATATAAGTGAGACTATCTAGTATTTATCTTTTTCCTTCTGATTTCAGTTAGCAGAGTTCCTTCCAACTCCATCTACTTTGCTGTAAATGATTTGAGTATACCTTTTTGATTGCTGAATAATATTCCATTGCGTGAATATACTGCTACTTTTTTATGTATTTGTTTTGAAGCATTTGAATTGTTTCCATATTTTGACTATTGAGTTGTTTTTTAAAACACAATCATCACCAAACATTTTCCCCCACTCCTTTTTTTCTCTATTTCCTTTTCATAGTACTCTATCATGCCATTTATACCTGGAGTTTATACCTGGAGTTCATCAGGTTTACCCAAAATGAAATGCGTCAAGGGTTTTGGGTGAGGCAACAGCTTGAGACCTAAATTATAATGCTATTTTAAAGAGATTCTTAAGAAAAAATTCAAAATTGTTATTTGTACTAAAGTATCTTAGGGAAGATTTTTTGAGAAGATTCCTATTTGTTATTGCTCAAGTTCTAATGATACATTGCATTGAATATTATTTTAGTATTAATTTAGAGAGAAGTATGTTATGTTATGACTTTTTAATAAAAATAATTTAAAAATTGATTTAATGTTAGTAAATTGCAAGTATTTGTATAGTTAAATTTCAGGGATTCCTTATTCACAATTGAATACTGCATTATCTTGTAGACTTTATAGACTAATAACTAAGTGAAAGTGAATAGAAAAGTGAATACTAAAACATCAAAGAACATCCTAATGTGCTTTTCCTAATTTAGTAAGAATGTTTTCTGGATACTTTATGTGTTTCTCTATTGGACTATTGTTGATTCTATGCAGATAGAAATCAGTTTTAACAGGTACACAACACAGGAACATATGTTATGTCAGATGCTGTACTAAAAAACTTATCACAGATGTGTTTAGAGTTTTAGAATCTTGGCATTAGAAGGAAATATAGATATCACACAGGCCATTTTATGTAGGATTTACTTATGTGGTTGTGTTAAGAGGCAATTTTACAGTTTCTATTTATATACATTCAGTGCATTTCTTAACAAGTACCCTCAAACTCTTCTTAAATTCAACTAAAATCTGAGGCCAAATCTTGCATTTATTCATTTTCAAATCAATTTATGAACACAAGACTGTTGACCTCCATACAATACATTATCTTGTACATAACAATATTAAGGAAACATAGATTGTCCCTTGAATATTTAAAATTATTTAAAATTTTTCACTTTATAACTTTCCTCTCTAAATATATATGGCCTGTTCTTTGATCCTTCTCTTTCACAACTTAATTTCTCAATAGAGTTTAAGTATGATTGCCTTCTTTTAAATTATAAACATTTTGTCAGTTTATCCCTAATTAGAAAAATATTTTTCTACATGTGCTTTAATCATTGTGACAGATATTTCCCACTACTAGAAGATTTTAATATTTTTTGACAAATATGACATTATTAAAATCTCAAGTGCTGTATATAAATATAAAAATAACTTACCAAAGGGAAAGAAAGGGCATTCGTATCTAATTTAGAGAAAGAATTAAGGGAAAAATCCATAGAAATAAAAGGCTTAGAAAGATTTTGAAAGAAGGGACATGCATTGCTAAGAGCATTACAGGTTGAGGAATAGTTGAGTGGAAGAAATAATAGGAATATGTACATGATGCATTTGACTATGAACAAGTAATTTAAATTACTTGTATTTTACCATTCATGTAGAAATAAGTTTCAAAAGTTAGTTGACACCTCATAGAAGATGGGCCTGAATATCACTCAAAGTGTGGATTTATTTTCTTTGGTAATTATGTTAAATTTTTGTCTTGACAGAATAAATATATTCTAGTAAATAAATCTAGTGGGACTATGATAAAGAATGGAAACATAAGAAAGCATCGTAAAAGGTGCAGTGTGCTGTTGGTTCACTTTAAGCTAGGCTACCATGTGTTTAACAAATACTGCCTGATGATGTAATTCATAGATAACCAGGAACCTGTGCATTAAAACAGATTGATGGGGCAGTTTTGTCAAAAGCATGGTGAGAATAGTTGTCATGAATCATCTTCCTTGGAGAAAGACTGTTAGACCTGAAGATACATCACCCTCTCTTAATAAAATGCTCATAACCTCTGCACATTGGACATTTAGCAAACCATGCAGATATAACATTGTTCCAGCTGTCAAATATCTGCAATTGCTGACTGTCAAAAACAGACAGGACGTTATAATTTGTCACCATCACATCATGTTTTTTTGAAACAGAGTTTTAAATAGACTTAATAAAAGTGTATAAATTTAGTTCTTTTCTTGATCAGTTCTGTCTGTGCCTGATCTTTGATCTCATTTCTGATCCCATGGAGCTATTATAAAATGACATAAGAGATTCGATTCTTGAATTAATTGTGCTGTGTTTTATCTTCAATGGAGTCCCAGTTATCCACAAACTTTATCTTCTCTTCTGCTTTAATGCTCTCAATGATCTAACAGTGAGAAGCAGGAATGAGTCATTTTGAAGTCAAGCTTTATGTCACCTGAAAATATATAAGTTCAGACTCTTGTCTAACTGCTTAGAGATTTGCTCACTCCCTGCTGACTAAACATAAAGGTCATCCACCCGTCAGCAACATTTCTCCCAGACTTGCTTCCCTTTATCCCTTCTATAGTGTTAAACTGGACTTTGCTGTCCACATAATATTAGTGTGGAATCAAGCTGTGCAGATGCAAATGTCAGCTCATAGTTTCTCCTATATGTTAAGGTCTGAGAATAAATTCTGCTTCACCAACAACCAAGCTACATGGGGTAAATACTAGAGGTTAATATTGCTTTATTTGCAATGCATTAAGATGGGGCCAAAATAAGAAGGATCTTTATTTTGCCTGAAGGGTTATCATTCAGATCATCACAGAGCACAAGAGGGAAGAATTTGTATCTTGTTAGATTTCTCTGTATGGTCATCTCTGCTTTCAAAAGCAAATGCCAGCTCTAACTTCAGTGATCACAGCTACTAAAGAATATGGTGAACTTTTAGTGACACTTTCTAGATGGTTGGCAGGGAGTACAACTCCAAGTTCTGTTGTTTAATAAGTCTATCAATAGCATATTTTTCTATTACATTACTCTCATTATTGAATCTCTTGGTATTTGGTATCTCTGATTAAGAAAGCCAGAGGTGCCAGTGTGGTCTTAGAGGGTCATTTTAGTAAATCAGTCCCAAGTTTTCTTAGGGACATTAACGAGAGAGGTTTTCCTTATCTTGTCTGGAATGACCCTTCTGGAACAGAATAAGGAGGTCCTATTACCCCACTTCCAGCCTTCCCTAGAGGGTACTTTACTAACATACACCATCAAAATCAGGAAAGTGACCTTTGTATAATTAACAGAGCCTATTTGGATGCCACCAAATGGTGCAAATGGCGCACAGCATGTCCTTCCCTTTTATTCAACATAAGCCAGGAAATATTTATAGATCTACTATGATAGGTACAAAGCAGCTTTAGCAAGGTACCTTTTGTATGGTGAAAATATCAGTCTCCCTTCCTCCCCCAAATAGAGTTAAGTGACTAAGCACTTGTTGTATGGGAAAAAAAGCACTTTATTATTAATTTTGAAGAACACCATAGGATACTATTCAGAAAGAAATTTTATTTTACATCATTAAGAAAAATTGTATATTTTGTTGCTGTTTGTTTTGAGCTTGATAACATATATGTGTAGATGATACATGTGATAACATATGTAGATGTGAGTGTGTATGTATATATTGCAGAAGTAATATTAGAGAGAAGTGCATAATACCTCAAATCCAAAGCTCTTCAGTCTACCTCTTCGTTAACATTTACATGTAGAGGAATTTTTAATGATTTTGCTGAAATGTGGGGATTAATTTTTAAGTTAGTACATAAATCTTAAAATGGAACTTTCTGTAAGATGCATGCAGCATACATTTGATTAAACCCATATTGAAAGAGTAAATTGTATGATAAAAAAGGAATATCATAAAAATCTGATCCAATAACGAGCTATGTGAAATGGGATATGGAGAGTATTCGAGATCAAGATTCTATAGAAATGTATAATTCTCTGTGTTCTGATTCTAAAATTCATATAATTCGCCTAAACTGCAACTCACAGTTCAGCCACTATCAGTTCTAAAGAATAAAAAGTCTGATCTTAAAAATTATGTACATCAAAATAACAGCTTAGATATGTCACATTCATCATTATTGAATCCCTGGGATTACAAAGATGTGAAATTCATATATAAATAAATTTAAAAAAAAGAAAAAAGAAATTAACAATTTGTCTTAGTCAATTTCATGTTATATCAAATGGATCATTTACCACTGTTGTGTTCACTTTAGGCTTCAAGGATGGATGAAAGGCAAGGGATATAATTGAGTTTTATCTTTATTCATTAATTGAGAAGAAGCTGGGAAGCTAGGGAGCCTGTTAACCACATAAGCAATTATACATTTACACAACAGTAGTTGGAAACAGTATTTATGTATTCAGAAAATCTGTGCTCCTTTGAGGATTTTATGCAACTAGTAATGTGACTGCACTGGAATATATGTTTATATATATATATATATATATATATATATATATTTTTTTTTTTTTAATATGTCACAAGCTTGTGAAAAGGAAGTCTGCATATGGGTGTAGTTACCCAGATGTGAATATTTGGACAAATCAACACAATTTTATATCTTATTTATTCAGGTTGCCAGACCAAAGACTAATATAAACTTCCAGTTCTCTCACAAGATTCAGGGGTGACTGGAGAACTTGAATGCATAGTAATGCTAAGGAGAGATAGTAAATTATCATCACTGACATTTCCACTTCAGTGAAGTGAAACTTATGTCTTACTGAGGAACTGTTTGTAGGACTGTGAAGGGAAACAACTGGGGAATCATTCTGTGTGGTTACAATCTGCAAGCCTAGTCATGGAAGGTAAAAGCAGAATGAGTAAGAGTTCTTTGACAGAGGCCACATTAATTACCTGTGTGTTTCATTAGTATCTTCTCAAATTGACCAAAATTGACTAATAGCTATAAAATTTTATAATAAACACAAAAAAGGCACAGTGAATCTTTGAAGCATTAAATTAAAAACACTTTATTTTTGTATTCAGAGGTATACTTATTGTTTTGGATTGCAGAGAATGGGGATAATCACAAACTGAACTATTACTTCCTTCCAACTGTAAAGCTAACAGGTAAAAGAAAGTAAATATTTTCAGAGTAGATAACGGAAGTATCTTCCTGTTGTCAGCCTTACTGGAGACCTTCAAGGGGCCTCCCTCATTAGCAGCGTCAGGTGGAGGGGGCTGCCTTTGCCCTGAACTTAACTTGTGCTCTTGTTCATGTGTGCTAGTTTGAAGGACACGTGCCTGAACATCTTTAGATCCTCTCAAGTTATCTTTATAAGCCACTTCTTTACAATCCATATGGATACCACACACTCTTGGAAGGAAGTGGCAGAGCTAAAAGTGTTCTGGCAAACATTAGGAAAACACCTCTCTTGCTTTAGTGACCATTTGTCTCCCACTCCTTAGGCAGGCCATCACTGTGATATTGATCAAGAACTTAAATTAGGGAGAAAAATATGTCTTGTTATTACCTTATACATATAGCTTCACCATTTAAAAATGCTTTTCAATATATTCATGAATCTTAATTTTTGTTCTGTTAAGTTATCCAAGCTTGGGGACATCTCTGCACGTATGGCCTACTTGAAATTCAACATATCACACTTCTCAAATATCATCTTTTTCCTATTTCAGTTTCCAGTAGAATCAGTGGTCTCTCAACTACCAAAATTAAAATGTAGCAACCTGCTTCACCATTCTGTACTAACCTCTTTATATCCCATCACTTGGCAAGTTGTGTGGCCTCTGATCCCCAAATCTCCATCATCTACACCTATATTGTCCTTTTATGGTTCATACCTTGATATGTTTCCTTTCAGGCTTCAGTTAACTTGCAGTGTGCTAGTAGCTTTCATTTCATGTTTTCATCTTCACTTTCTCCCTATTTGAAATCACTTACATTAAGACATCATACAAGGTTTTATCAAACAAATGGGAATGATAAAACCCAAAAATCAATGTTTTTTTTTTTTTTTTTTTTTATTCTCAGTAATGTGGACCATGATACCATGTAGAGGGACACTCAGGACCATTGTCCTAGTTTTATTTTCATTGGTTCCCATCTTTTACTCTAGCCTGCCCTCACCCCTGGTCCTTACCACCTTATCCCTGCTGCCCATTAAGCAGGACCTCCATAGGACAACTTATATCACACCTTACTTGGTTTTTAAAAAATAAACAAATTAGCTAAGTTTGTTTTTGATTTTTAACCTGAGCTTAATTGTGACATTTAAAGTTTCTGTAACAAGCAGTGTACCCCTTCTTGATTAGTATACCTACAACCACTGGGAAGAAGTAACTCTCTTCTCTAGAATGTCCAGTTTTAAGAAGCTCACAAGCCCTTTTGCAAAACAACATGGATGGTTTCAGGTAGATTCCAAAACTGTCTCCTCAACAATGACCAAGGACTCCTTACACTTACTCTCCACTCTACACACTCCTTGCAACCATATCATAAAGGTGACCCCATCTACCCATCTGTGGCCACAGTGCTCCTTCTCCCTAGTACACTCTCTTGCCATTATGTCATTGCCTCATACTAAGCTGCCAGATTTTCATTGACACCCTAAGAGTCATTCCAAATTCTAACTCTTTGGGGTTTCTTCATCTTTCCAATGTTTTTTCTTCAATGTGATATTGTTTCTCTCCTTTAAACCTTATAACATCATGTGGAAATTATCTTTCTTGTTTAATGCTATATATTTCTTCAATAAAGACTGTAAATTCTTTCAAGGTAAAAACTGTGCTTCCTATTTTTCCTTTACATTTTCCAAATGAATTATTTTTGATAAATATTTGTTAATTTAAATTGTTGCTTATAGTGCTATATTCTTTTTCTGTGATTTTTTTATCTTACATGTTGTTTTGCTGTTACACATATTTATAATTATATGCATGTGTTTGTGGGTGTGTGGTACATGCTCATTTTGGAACATTTGAAAAAGTCATTTATTTCTTTGTTACACAGAGTGGATTAGGCTAATATTTTGATGTATTTTTCTAGGTTTTATGTTTTATATTATATTTTTAAGTAAATTAATTTTTTCTCATTTATTGGCATTATAGTTTACTTTCCATCACCAAAAATTCTTTGAATACTATTTTAATAGTTTTAATAGCCCATGTTGTAAATGATCATTCATTAAAACTTTTGTTGAAGTAAATTAAAATTGATTCCAGTTTTTTCTCATTGCAAAATGTAAGCGAAGCAAATAAACATTCTTGCACACAAAAAAATTGCCTTAATTCATGATAATTCTCCTATAATTTATTTTTAGAGCCAGTATTAGGAGATATACCAAATATATTGTAAAGTTCTTTCAGGAATTTTTACCACTCAGTATTTCCTCATCACAATCTAGTGGTTGTTACCTTGCTCTGGTTTTGCAGCCTAGGGTTGTGTCATTAAAAAGAAGCATGGCTGGTTTCATATTCCTGATGTAGGCAGAGTGTCCTAAATCATTCTCTTAAAGTCTTCTAATTCTTCCTATAATTTGCTTTTCTCAAATCTTCTAGCTGAAGTTCTGCTGCTAAACTTCCCTTTGGCAATTCTGAATATGAGAACATCAGCATTTTTGAATGTCTTACTAAAGTAGTTTATAAGTCAAGTGGGAAAGTGAATCCATAATTGATATACTGGAAGAGCAAAAAGTGAGGGCTTCCTGCTGCAGCTGACACAGACATTAGAGCTACATGATACAGGTCATTTTCATAGAAAATGATTACTTACTTTATTTTGACTAGAAATCTCACAATTATTTACTACTCTTTGCATTCCATTTTGATAAAAGAGCCTGACGTAAGAATATTATGAGATAACATCTTGATAAAATGGTAGTTTTTGCTTTGAGTTCTCTCCTGCTGGTATACTTGATTGAAATTGATACTTTATGGATTATCAAGAAGTGTGAGAATGGTTTTGTGTCATGTTCTCCAAGCTATCTCACCCGCTGTGAGCACAAGACACACACCAGTAGTGGCCATTAAATAAGCCTGTGTCTTCATGTTAAGATTCCATAGCTGTGATTTGCTTCAATCTGTTGTCGACTTTTCTCTGACAGAATAAGTAGATGGGGAAATACCACATTTATTTTCTCATGAAAGGAGGACTTTTGTGTCTGTTCAGTTGTTTGATGACTACACTTGTTGCAGATTAACATAGCATTGGTTCTACTTTAAGAAATATTTTTAATAGAACATTTTCAAGGAAGAATAATTTATTTAATGTCTCAAGGTACTTAAAACAGAGACATTCTCCTTCATATGAAAAGTTGATGCCACTAAATTGAAAATGCAATTTGAGAGTCTTGTGCAAGTCTAGGGATTTATCCATTGTAATGCATAAGCATTGTGTTTATCGGTGTGAACTGTATTTGATGCTTAATTATGAGCACCAAGTAATCAGCTGTGGACATAGGAAAACAGTAAAGCAACAACTTGTCTGCAGTTAGGAGTTGAGATTTTGATAGATTAGTCAATTCTACTCCACAAGTTTCAGAAGCTCTAATCACATAACTAGAGTACTTTAGTAGGCTGTCTTTCCCTAATAATCCCTTTGATGTATTTAGTGTGACTGGGATGAAGGGATAGGTATAGTTTACTGACAGAGGTATATTTATTTATATCTGGAACCCATAAATAAAGGGTGTTAGTAGAATACTTCAGTACATATGTTCAATACACAGGAAAAGAAAAATAATGGAATAAAATTGTGTTTTATCTGTCGGATCTGTATAATTGCTATTTGCAAGTGAAAATTTAACAGTGAAAGAGCAATGAGCTTATAGTTTTAAATCAGTCAACTATGTACTGTTTACCTAAGATTTTAAAAGCACAATTAAAATATGGTTTATATTAAAATTACAAACCTGATATGAACATTGCAAAGTTCTTACCTTCATGCAACCTACTAATGATAATCATGTGCCATCTTGGATAATGAAAGTGTAATACGTTGCTTTTATCTGAATCTGTAGCTTCATAAACTGGAGGGAACATCCTGTCCAATATTAGGTTATGTTCTGAATTATCTGAGAAGATTCCTCCGTTTCCACCTGAGTGAAGTTGAAAGACTCAGTCCGAACAATACATGCTAGTATATAATAAGTAAAACAATGCAATCAAATCCCCTCTATTTTATCAGATTTGGAATTTCCAACATAATAACATCCATGAGACAGGAGGTTTCCACATACAACTTAAGCCAAATGTTTATAGCCACAGTATGAATTTATTGGAGGGAGTCCACACTATAATAATGTAAGCATGTCATTCACTTGGCATGGAGGAAAGGTAAAGAGTATCCTGGCAACTCTCCTGGAGTCTTGGCACACTGAGAGGGCAGGACTGGTCCTGAGCTGCTAGTGTTCATTCATCTACAGGGCGGAGAGTTGCTACTTTCCTGGTTATGCTACCATAGCATGTAAACAACTTTAGGATCACAGACATGGTGTCCATAAGTATCTCAAGTTGCCTCAAATTTGCAGTCTATATGTATGTCACTTCTCAAGGCATATTGCCAGAGCCCCTGTTAATTTTTATTTAGGCTGCATCTCTCCACATCATTTTATTTTATTTGCCCTTTTTTGCTTGTCTGTTTACCAGTGTCTACATTAGCAAGTGCTTTTTAATTGATAAGTTGCTTTATCTTCATTGCCTCCACTTTTCCATTGGTCAGAGTCATTACAAATGTTAATACATATAACATCCTGATCAGTCAAAATCATCACAATATCAATTGATTTGACACTCTGTGTTCGAGTGTTGGTGTGAGACCCTCTGTCCCTACAGCACATGCCACCCATAATGTAGTGTACTACCACAGAAGCCCATGCAAGTTTCTGGCTCATTTGTATTGTTCTCCTCTACACTTTCTTCCATGCAACCTCTAAGAGAGAATATCAGGCAGCCTCAGTCCACTTGGGTATCATTTCTAATTAATTCAAATATATATATATGTGTGTGTGTACATATATATATATATATATATATATATCTCCAGAGAACACCCTCAGAGAAAACTGGAGGAAAAAAAAAGCAGAGCTAGCATATTCTTATAATAAGAACTGGATTTCATTAAAGGATGGTGACAGGGCAGTATTATTTGGACTTCAAGTGTCATGAAATCTTATTGAGCTATATATTAATTGGGGGAAATGGTAATTTTTTAAGAGAAATATTGAAATTTAAATACATTTGCCTTTGAATAGAGCACATTCTGTTGATAATCTTTGTGATAAATACATGTTGACATTCTTGTATTCATGGTAGACACTATAACTATAGCTATCATTTTGCTAATGGTCTTTAAAAATACTGTAAAGTATGCAATGCAAGTCTAAGACCATTGACTTTTCAAATTTAACTTAAAACTGTCTATATTAGCACATGTTGGATTCAGGATTTTAATATTTGTTAGGGCAAAATAATTTCAAAGTATACCCATATCTCAAAAACTTTAAATTCTAGAAGAATTTTACCTGCATATTTACATATTAATGTTAAGTTAATGTATTATTTTAATTAGTTCTTAAATGCATCATAATGGTAAGTTGACATTATTAAGATTACTACACTATTTTCTGAGAAATCATCAGAAAATTTAAATATAAATCAGTGATTTATAGGTATTTTGTTTAGACATTGCTCATCAAATAGAAAGCTTTGCTAAGTGCTTATTTTGACATAGAATGAGATTTATCTATAAAGGTTGATTTGTTTCCTGAAACAAGAATTGACTATTCATTCTTTTAGCCATTATTTTTTTTTTTCCAATGATACTAAACTCCTAAGTATTATCAAACTGCTTGTAGAAAATGTGAATCATTATTGTTTTCCTACATATCAGAACAATTTTGGGGGGTGGAGTTTTACTTTTATACAATTCTCGGCTTCTAAGTGTCTTTATGGTATGTCTACCTGGATAGCAGGAGACTGTCATGGCTTGTTTGAAGTTAAGAAGATTGAGGTGGTGTTCTCCTGTGGGTATCCAATTGCAGTTTTATCTTTTATCTCTGTACTGGGGTCAAAATCCTTTGTTTTCATGCAATTTGCATTCATTTACATATGGTTCATTACTATGAGACAGGCACAGAAAAGGACATTCCAATTAACTGCTAATTAAATACTTTCCTGGCTGTCTCCTCTCAATTTGGCAGAAGACTCTAGTTAGAATGTTTTGGTAAAAAGACTGTTTCCCTTGTGAAAGTAATTGAATGACTTGCCTGGATCTGTCTGTCCACTACAGATGAGACTAAATATATGAGATCACAGCTAGTGTTCCATTTACAGTTTCAGAAAATGCAGACTGTTGCTGGTAGGGGACTAGAGCTGGGCTTTGAAATGAGGAAAAATTCCTAAATCTTGAACTAGAATGTGGGGGGTCTGAATACAAAGAGTTAATATATTCTAAAAGAATAAATAAGAGCTATACAAATACTATTATATTATCTAGAAAGTATGCCCTCAAAAGACATATTTAGGAAAAACTCAGTGCAGTTAGCATGTCAAAACAGATCAATCTTAAAATGTTTAAGCATACATGAAAGAAACTAATATTGATGCTACCTTCGGAGCCAGCAGTACAAACTGCCATAATGATAGCCTACGTTTTATACTTAGGTACACTTTTAGAGAGAGGGATTACATTTGTTGTATACCTATGAGACATTATAAAAAAGCCTATTATCATAATTCCAGATGGTTAGACTTTTATGTCCTCGAAATAAAATTTAACTGAAAAAAAGTAAGCCTACTTTAAGATTCTTAGAGTATTGTTTTATCTCTGCTTGGGGAAGTCATGATTGATGTATGATTTATTTTAGCTCAAAATTTCTAATCAGTACATTTTATATTTATATCAAAGCATTAAGAGAGTATTTTGGAGGGAGGGATATAAAAAAGAATATAATATATATATATAATATATAATTTTGGTTCTAGTATAGGTTTAGGGACAGAGTGAACCTGTGAGTTGGTTCAATTTAGCAGTATATGTACGCTGCCTTCTAATGGATAAATAGTTGAAATAATGGAGCAACTAGAGTTCCACTTTTTTTTTGTTTTTGCAAAAGATGCTGCTTTGCATCCTTTGAGGAATAGGAACAGGAATTTGGAATGAGGAAATATTTCCAGAATCTTAAACTAGAAGGTGGGGTGATAGTAGATGCTTCAAGGAGAAGACAAATACTAGAAGGTGTCATTATATGTGCAATATTGAGAACCCAAAATAAATGGTCAGACAGTGACAGGCTTTACAACCAATCCTTGAAAGTTAGCCATAGAGCTGAGGATGCCAAAGGGAGGTGGGGGAGAGGTGAGAACAGGGTGGGGAGAGAGCACAATGGACTGTGTTGAAGAAATACCTTGCTTCTGTGGAGTTTGGGTGATAAGGTAACTACAGAGGGGGGGAAATCTTCCAAAATTATAAACTTATGATTTCAATAATAAAATAAAGGAAAGTTCGAGAAAGGGAGGAAAGAAGACAAAACTTTAGAAGATTTAATTCTGAGTGGGTGTCCTACAATACAGTTTTGGCTTAAGTTCACAATGAAGACTGTTCTAACACATTTGCCATGTTTAGGAATTTCTCCATCTTATTTGTGACACAAAACTAAAATCATATATTTAATACTCACAGAAAAAAAATTATTTGGTTTAACATTTATAGCTGTAAATGGCACCTGATCACACCAGAAATTGTACTATTTTATGTTGTTTTCAGATCTCACATCTATGTGATGATAGTGTTATCTTAACATACAATTTTTATATATCATTGAAATCAGTGAAAGAATTTGAATGACGTTATTATTCCAATTCTCCAATTTTTCTTCTTGAAGAGTTGGAGTACAGTTTAGTAAAACTTGTTTTTGCTAGAAATACATGAACAACTCATTCATGTATATTTGATTCATATAAATACATTTACTTCCATATAGAGTTCCTATGATGCCAGTGTGTATCCTAGTTATACTCTTGGTAGGCCAATGAGGGACAAGTCGAGGCTTTGCTTTGCCCTTACTCTGCAGTTGTTTCCAATAGCAGTTAGCTCTTTTTTTTTTAATTTTTATTTTTTATTGATTTGTCACAATTGTGCATTAATTGATCCCTCCTCCTCCTTCCATATCCCCTCTCTGTTTCCCCCCTTCAGTCACTCCTTCTCCCATTTTTCTGCAAATTGTTGGTTGGTTAAGTTGATGTTCAGTTGTTGGTTGTTTGGCCTGTTGTTCACCTCCCCCGCCTTCTTCCCCCTCCTCCTCTCTCGCTCCATGGTTCAGTCCCATTGGTTGTTTTCATTTTTTCTTATTTGTTTGTTTGTTTTTCCCTATATCCATCAT
>PVHY01005010.1:0-32495 GCA_004024945.1 Uropsilus gracilis
CCTTTTGCTTTTGAGACTAGGTTGCCCAGGGAACTGCAGGCTCACATTGCCCAGGGTACCACGGACTCGTGATCCCCAGCCTCAGTCTCCCAGGTAGCTAGGATTACAGGCATGAGCCACCATGCCCAGCTATTTTGGGGGACTAGGTCTCGCTACCGGCCCCAGGCAGCACTCGAACAGCGATCCCTAGCCCTGGCCGATTCATAGGTTGAAGCTTACAGGCATGTGCTGCCGTGCCTGGCTTGAGAACAATATTTCTCTCTCAAGAAAGATGCTATGAATTAGGCAATGTATATAAAACATGTTATATAGTAGGTACTCAAAACAGTAGTTGTGTTTATTTTTTCTTAACATCTCTCTTATCATTTTCTGACCAGAATACATACTGTTGGGAACAATCTTTTTTTTTTTTGAGACTAGGTCTCACTATTTTTGCCCGTGGAACCGCAGGCTCTCGTTGCCTGGGGTACCACAGACTCAAGCAATCCCCAGCTTCAGCTTCCCAGGTAGCTGCGATTACATGCACCACCACCACGCCCAGCTATTTTTTCGGAACTAGGTCTCACTACGGGCCCCAGGTGGGACTTGAACCGTAATCCCTAGCCCCGGCCGCTTCATAGGCTGAAGCTTACAGGCACGAGCCACTGTGCCCGGCCCTGGGAACAATCTTTGAATGTTGGACCTGCTTGATTACTATCACTAGTTCCATCAATGTAGGAAGCACCTGCAAGTAGCTCCTGAATGGAGTCATCTATTAAATGACAGTGATTAGTTATGAACTAAAGGCTGCCAACTTAGTATTTCACCACAGGTTTGGTATTGAAAGGGTTTTATAAGGAATCAGTAAAATGGGTTTCAATTTTTGGAGAAACCAGTCATGAGTTTTTTTGCAACCCCAAATAAAATAAAATTATGCATTAGTTAATAGCTAAAGGTTTAACAAAACAAAACAGCTGAACTCAAGCAATCCCCAGCCTCAGCTTCCCAGGTAGCTAGGATTACAGGCATGTGCCACCATGCCCAGCTATTTTTGGGGACTAGGTCTCGCTGTGTTGCCCCTGGCGGGACTCAAACTGTGATCTCCAGACCCCGCTGCGACTCCATAAGCTGTCACTTACAGGCATGCGCCACCGTGCCCAGCCATCTGTTCCACTCTTTAGTGGTACAGCTACCACAGAGACTTGTGGGACAGAAGATATGGCATTGCCCCCTGACCCTTTAAATTCCATGTTCCATTTTCTAAGAATAGTTCATACTTTTGGAAAAAGAAAAAGGTGTATTTGGGAAGCCAGATAAAGAGTTCAGAAGAAATGTTTGAAATTTCGTATTGCCTGTTTTAGGTAAAAAAGAAAAACAAAAGATTTTGAGCCCTGAGACAAAAGTTGTGTGCAACAATGCCTTATCTACACTGTCAGTGTGCACAGAGTACCTGTGAACCTGGAAACATGAGCAATAGTTAATTTATTGTGGCCTGTGCTTATACATTAAACAATCATGAAATTACACAGTCCACTTCATTGATAAACAAGCCAGGGAGAGTGAGCCAGCTCTCATGTGTTTCTCATCTGTGATGATATCTCGTTCTCTTGTTAGCTGGCATGTCTTTTTAATTTCATTTCTAGTTGTTTTCTGTGTCAATATTTATGCTTGTACTCATTTGTTGAGAAAAACTTAGCCTTTAAATGGACAGCTCAGTATAAACGATTAATAAAACGAAAACATGTAAAAATCTGTTTAGCCTGAGGTTAATAAAACTGCAATGTAGCAAGTGTGAAATGTGATTGGCAACTTCAGATCAAATCATTTTACTTCTTTAACAATCTGATCATGTCAAATCAATTGAGATTTTCGCCTATCAAAATTTACTCATTAGATAATCTGACCAAACGTAGGTATGTTAAGTTTTGGTTCCTAGTGGACATTTAGTTTTTCCTTAATAAATCAACAGAAAAGGCTCAATATTTCTAAAAGCCCAAAGAGATTGGGGACGAGGTGGGGGTAGAATAACTAGAGCCAATGCTGGCTCTTTGCTGATGGTAAGCCCAGTGACCTGCTCTAAATAATTGAAAATCACTTTGTCTTCAACTAGTTCTAAAACTACTCAATTCCATTCTAAACCCTCTACAGAAACCAACTAGTAACAGTATCAAGGGTCAAAACTGTCACACATTGAAATTTACAATTTGGGAAAGTTTTAGTTATTTTATTTTATTAAATAATTTATTTATATATAAATTTCACATCTTTGTAATTTTCGGGGTTTGCCCACCACCTTCCCTCCCTGACCGTTCCCACCCTCTCCCGCCCCCCACCCCCTTAATTAGTGTTAAGAGAGAAAAAGCCTTGCCCCAAAAGAACCCATTCTAGTTTCAACCTCCCATTTTTTTAGGTTGAAATAGGCAAATTTATTTAAGAAAGACGAAGCAATAGATCACAAATAGAAAGCAAAAAGGAAGCAGGACTTCCCTGGCAAAGCCACCAGGGATGGGTAAAAAAAGATTCTCAATCTCCCATTCTTTTTAGTATGGGACCTCAAACTCTCATGAAGACCTTTGATTCCGCTTCCGTCAAACGCAAAAGAAGGTTGCAACAGATTCCTAAGGAAATACTAGGGGCCAGTCAGTAGATTTGCCTCTTTCAATATAGACTGAGTACTGAATTAAAAAAAACTCGGCCATCTCTAACAACCAGACCTGCAGAATCCTCAACAAACAAATACATTAAAAACTCGGGACTGAAAACTTGGCGCCCGCCAAGCAGACAGCCAGGCGATGTGAAATCCACCAGGCATCCCTTCCAAGGGACAACTCTTTGTGTCCTGGGATTTACACCCTTCCCCCAAGAGGCCCGCACATCACCAAGAGGAGGAGAGTGAGCCTACCAACCCTCCCCAGGTACCGCCAGCAAGAACTCAAAGACAGAAGCACTAGCCCTTTCCCCCGCTGCTGGCCAGGTCCCAGTCGGACCCCACTTTCCCGCGGCGCCGAGGGGCCGACTCCCTGGGAAACAGCTAAGCCTGCGTGCTGAGGCTGGTCTCCGCAGCTCATAGGATCCGCCCTCATCCCAGTCCCCGGAGGGAGGATGCAGCCCCAGCTCCATAAGGGGTTGATCGCACACCCTTCCAGCCCCTTCCACCGCTTCGGACCCGTTGCAAGCCCCGCCTTCTTCCCCAGACCCAGGTCTCCCTTCAGGGTCCCCCTTCGGGGCTCCCCACAGCCCCCCCAACCCATCCAGGACCCAGACAGCAGGCAGAGAGCCGTCCCATCCCTCCTTGGCTTTAAGCGCAGAGCCCCGCCCTGGGCCTGGGGACCGGAGCGGGGGTGGGGGGGTGGGGGGGTGGTGACCAGCCCGCTGCAGAGGGGCTCGAGCCCCCACACTCACCATCCTCCCGCCGAGTCCCTCCTCCTCCTCCACCACCTCCTCCTCCTCCTCCTCCTCCTTTCCACCTCCTCCTGCCTCCCCCCGTTACCAGGGGCAACTGCTGCGGCACCGCCCCCGACGTCTCTCGCACGCACCGCGGAGGCGCTAAGCAGCAGATGGGGCGGGGTCCAGCATCACTTAAGCCAAAGTGCGCAAGCGCGCCAGGGTGCCGGCCCACTGCGCAGGCGGCCTGCTCGGGCAGCTGGCGGCAGCCGGGCCTGTTGCGAGCGCCGAGGGCACAGTGAGAGCTCGCCCACGTGGCTGGCGGGTCTGCCTGGTCAGTGATTGGTCGGGAGGGGCGTGGGGGCGGGGCAAAGGGGTGGCTCGTGGGCTGAGGCCGCGGGAGAGCGCTGGCTAGGCTTCCAACGCGGATTGCATCTGGTGGCCGGCGTCTCAGTGCCTTCCTCCCAGGACCAGGTAAGGGATCTTGGGAGGAAGCCACCCACCATGTCCACCGCCGCTCCCGACTGGAGTCCCCAGGGGGGAGCTTGGATCTGTCCTGACTGCCGGGATGGGCTCCCTCTCTGGCTGGGATTCCAAGCAGGGATGCCATGTGGCTCAAAGAGTGCTCTGTGCTGCCCAGCATCATCACGCTGTGGGCTTCAGTGCCTCCGGGTGCAGGCTGAGGGGCAGGGGCGTTATGGGTGACGCACCCATCTCCAGTCAGGGATGGAAGAATCCCTGTAATGGGCAGACTGCGTGTCAGAGGGCAAGAGGCCACCCGCTTGTCTCTGAGCCCTGAGCTGAGCCGACAGCTGGAAAGGTGTTTTGGCGCTACCTGGAATTTGCTACCTGGAATTTGCTCAGCTTACGCAAGCCCGACGCTGCTGGGTCTCTAGGCCACGATTGGAGTCCACCGGCAGGCAGGGGAGAGCGAGCGGCCTTCTGGGTGTTGTCTCCTGACTTCGCTGTGCAGAAGACAGGAAGGAGAGTTACCACTTCTGTGCCAGGTTCAGTTCTAGACTCTAAAGACACAGCAGGGGACAAAATCTGCCCCTGTAGAAATTACTCCTTCCAGTCCCTGATGCAAGTGAAATGCTTTTCATACAAGATGTCACTTCATTTCACAGCCCTCCATGTCGGTTAAATGCCAGAGTGTCAGAACTGGAACCCTGGTCCAGCCACCTGTGCAGGGATAGCTTTTATACGTTATTTTATTGTCTGAATTAGAGGAATAGCGTGGTTTATGTTTGCCGTGTAAACCCAGAACGTTTTATAAGCAGCTAAAATGTGGGTCTGGAAGTTTGTAGATGCCTGTACCTCTTACCAACCTTATTGAACTCTTGGAAGGATTATAAGAATTACTACATTTTGTGCCCAGGACATTGCCTGTGCACAGAGGAAGTGCTATTTAGCCCTTCGCTTGTTAATGGTTTTGCCTGGGTGTTCTGGCTTTCACATGAAGGTCTGTTTTCTTAGCCTGTGAATGGCCCTTAGCTATTTATGCATTTAACTAAAGTATTTTTAACACACCTGCCACCTGTATACCTGCTTGAAATCATTAAAGAAAACCATGGGGATCATTACAGAGCTCTGATGAAGGGAGGTGCAAGAGGAATTCAGAAACTATGCTCTGCGGTCAGCTGGTCTCTAAGCTGTTCTTCTGTGACAATTTGAGGCACAAGTCTCTGAGTGTCTAGTGTTTAGCATCACCCTGGCTTTGGGCTCACATGGGCAACAAGGGCTCAAGCCTGGACTGTGCCTTTGATTATTAGTCTATTCTCCAGCTTGCTCGGGCCAGCTTTGACCCAACACTCATGCATCTCAGTGGTTTTTGTCCCTCACCTTCTGGAGTCTGGCTGCCTTGCTCTTCCTCTGATGCAGATACCAGTGACAATGTTTTGTTTTTCTTCCTGTCTGGGCTGCAAACAGAAAAATGTTGCTTATTTCCCCTTTCTTGTCAGGAGGTTGGACAGCTGTCTCTCTGACAGTTTGCCGGAGGAAATCATCTCCTTCTGGGACAAGTGAGCACCTTTAGGAAAGGTGGTGGTAGGTTATTTCCTTTGTTCCTGCCTTCCTTCTGCAGTGGATAGAGGACCTATCTGGGTGTCCCCAAGCTTGTGACTTTGGGATAGGAAGGCCCTAACCATGGACAGATGTTTGGAGGCAGGACTGGATCAATTTGTTGTTCACATTTATGTCCCATGGCATTTAGTGCAAAGCCTTGTGTACCAGTGTGCTGTGGAAGCTGGCTCAATGGAAGTGCTGCGACAGGTATCAGGTCTAGCTCCTTTAAACTGGGAGCCTGGATCCCTAATGCTTTGGTGCCATGAGGCTCTCCAATCCGAGAAGGAAAGAGTGGCATCAGTCAACTACTTGTTTGATTTCCATCTTGCCAGTTGTTGCCAGGTGTGGCTCCATCTTGCTTCTGCAGTGGGTTTCCCTGGACAGTGACTTTAGGAAGTGCCTGACGTGGCGGGTGAGGGAGGGCAGAACTATGGAAGAAAAACTAGAGATCAGAGAGACCTTAAGTTAGGTGGGGTATTTGCAGCCATGTGCAAGAAAGCCTGCCTTTTCTCTGTCCCTAAGGCAGTATCTGACTTTGACTTGAAAGAGAGGACAGCCTCGATGCTCAAGAACCTGAGGAATTGGAATGCATTTCAGGCAGGCAGTTTTTTTAAAGCACCCCAAAAGCTTAGGTTTGTCTGGGGAAGCCTACTCAACATAGGTGACTGTAAATAATGAAAGCAGCACTTAGAGAAGCCAAGATGCAGAGGACAAAGGACCAGACGACAAAGAAGCAAAAAGCAAAAGGGCTAGAGTTTACTCTCAAGGAGTCACAGAACTGTGCCCCTTGGGGGCAATGGGGATGGGGAAGGTAGAGAAGCTAGATCTTTTTTTTTTTTTTTTGAGCCTAGGTCTCGCTATTTTTGCCCGTGGAACCGCAGGCTCACGTTGCCTGTGGTACCATGAACTCAAGCAATCCCCAGCCTCAGCTTCCCAGGTAGCTGGGATTACAGGTACGTTCCACCATGTCTAGCTATTTTTTTGCTAAGTCTTGCTACGTTGCCCCAAATGGGACTTGAACTGCGATCCCCGGTCCCTGCTGCGGCTTCCTAGGCTGCTGTTTACAGGCATGCACCATCATGCCTGGCCTAGATCTTTTTTTTTGCCTATGTTTTGTGTAAGAGGGACTGGGCAGTTCCTATCTGACCTCAGTAATGAAGGCAGATTCTTGCATAATTAGCAAATGATTACCCCTTCTTGCTAGAAGTACCTCCATTGTGAAAGTGAGAGGACTTTCCAATGTTGAATTGAGGTGTTTGAGAAGGAAGGCTCTGTGTGTGTGTGTGTGTGTGTGTGTGTGCACGCGCGTGCGCGCACCGAGGCAGCATATCTTTTTTTTTTTTTTAAAGATTCTATTTATTTTGAAAAGATGTAAGTTATATTTTAGCACTATAACATGTTTTCTGCCCAAGCTGACTCCCTTTAGTTTCATGCAGAATCAGGGCAAATGACCTCTCTCCCCGTGACCTCCTGGGTTCAGCTGGTGCTGGGGAAATGCCCTTGGTCTTTGAACCAGCCTGGGAGCTCTCTCGTCCTCTGTGGTGGAGTAGGAGTCCAAATTCTGTCCGTGGATTCAGCTTTCTGGCTTCTGGCCTCTCCCAGGCTTTCCAGCGGTGTCAGGCATGGTTGCTGTGGAAGCTCCACGTGGGGCCTCTGCTGTGGGAAACGTCTTACCCTCAGCTTATCAGCTTGTTGAAGTCTTTCTCACTTTCTAAGAAATCTCAAACTTGGCCCCCACTGTCCCTTGACTCCATTTATCAGTGACTCCCTCCCCCACTTCTCTAGTTGTTCTTTTGTATCTTTGGGGACTTCCTTTTGATTCCGCTCTAATTATTGGCTTTTAGGGTACCTTTCTAGCTCTCAACTCTTTCCCATTTCATGTGTTCTCATTGGAAAACGCTCATAAATGGCCTCTGTGCGGCAGGCTTTTTGTTTTGCCTCTAACCCAGACCTCTGTGCTTTCCTTCAAGCCTAAATATCCAATTGTGGCAAATGAACCTCTTTTCAGCAAATGCTTGAAGTTTTGTGCTGGTTACTGGCACACTGTGGTGAGCAGAGCGGACACAGGCCTGCCCCAGGGAGCTTAAGGCCTTGTGGGGAAAGTGAGAGCAAACCTGAGAGGGCCCTAAGGAAACACAGGCAGGGAAGAGGAAACGAGGGCAGCGAGGAGGCAGAGCCACTAGTCTCGCTGCAGGGGAGGCGGGAAGGGGATCCTTTGCAGGAGACCCTGAGGAAAGGTGATTGGGAGGAGACCTGAAGGATGAAGAGGTGCTTTCTTTTTTTAAAATTTTTAATAATTTATTTATATATATTTCACATCAATTTAATCTCCATTTAATTTCCGGGGGTCACCCACCACCTTCCCTCCCTGACCACTCCAGCTGGTCCCCACCCTCCATTGTGTACTTTCATTTCGTTGTCCGTATATTAGTGAAATTATTTGGTTTCTGTCTTTTTCTTTCTGACTCGTTTTTGCTAGTATGATTTCTTCTAGGTACATCCATGTTTCGATAAATTCATCAAATTTATCTTTTTTTTTTTTTTTTTTTTGAGACCAGGTCTCGCTATTTTTGCACATGGAACTGCAGGCTCACATTGCCCAGGGTACCACGGACTCAAGCGATTCCCAGCCTCAGCTTCCCAGGTAGCTGGGATTACAGGTGCATGCCACCACACCCAGCTATTTTTTGGGACTAGGTCTCGCTGTGTTGCCTCGAGTGAGACTCGAACTGCGATCCCTAGCCCCAGCCGCTTCATAGGCTGAAACTTACAGGCACGAGCCACCGTGCCCAGCAAATTTGTCATTTTTAATTGATAAGTAATACTCCATTGTGTGTATATACCACATCTTCTTCATCCATTCATCTGTTTTGGGACATTTGGGCTGTTTCCATGTCCTTGCACTTATAAACAGTGCTGAAATAAACATCTGAGCACAGGTGTCATTTTGTACCCACATTAAGGTCTCCTTTGGGTAGATTCCCAGAAGAGTGATTGCTGGGTCAAATGGTAGTTCCATTTTCATTAGTTTGAGGATCCTCCACACTTCTTTCCATAGTGGCTGGACCAGTTTACATTCCCACCAGTAGTGTAAGAGTCTTCCTTTCTCTCCACATCCACACCAGCATTTATTGTTGCTTGGGGAGGTGCTTTCTTGAAAGGAATGCTGGGCTCTGTTTTTTTTTTTCTTTTTTTTGGAGACTAGATCTCGCTATTTTTGCTCATGGAACCACAGTCTCACCTTGCCCATGGTACCACGGACTCACACAATTCCCAGCCTCAGCTTTCCAGGTAGCTGGAATTGCAGGCGCATACCACCACGCCCAGCTATGTTTTTGGAACTAGGTCTCAATATGTTGCCCCGAGCAGGACTCAAACCATGATCCCTGGTCCCCACTGTGGCTTCCTAGGCTGCCGTTTACAGGCATGCACCACCATGCCTGGCCAAGACTGCTCTTTATGGACTGGGCACGGTGGTATGTACCTTTAATCGTAGCCTACAGAAGGAGGCCAAGGCTAGGAATTGCTTGAGTCTGCCTGAGACTCATCCGGGGCAATATAACAAGACCTAATCTCAAAAAATAGCTGGGCATGGTGGTGTGTGCCTGTAATCCCAGCTACCTGAGAGGCTGAGGCTAGGGATCACTTGAGTCTGTGTTACCCCGGGCAACGTGAGTCTGTGCTTCCCCAACCAACAAAGCAAGATCTAGTCTAAAAAAAAAAACAAAACTGCTCTTTATTCAGAGGTCACTTTTATGCAGCTTCCTTCACAGCTGCAATTACTCCTGGGTATTTAGTAAGAGGCAATGTTTAGCCGGGCATGGTGGCTTGTGCCTGTAAGCTTCAGCCTATAAAGCGGCTGGGGCTAGGGATTGTGGTTTGAGTCCCGCTCGGGGCAACACAGCTGGACCTGGACCCCAAAAATAGCTGGGTGTGGTGGTACACGCCTGTAATCCCAGCTATCTAGGAAGCTGAGGCTGGGGATCACTTGAGTCTGTGATACCCCGGGCAACATGAGCCTGTGGTTCCATGGGCAAAAATAGTGAGATCTAGTCTCAAAAAAAAAAGAGGCAATTTTTACTAAAAGTGGAATTCTTTAATTTTACGCCTTAATACCAAGTCTTTTTATTTTTTACTTAAGCATGTGGCTCCCATTAGTAATGTTTCCTTTTCCTAATACGCAGAGACTAGTTTGGTATGATCAGTTCTGTGAGGCTTTTGGATTTAGATGGTTGTAAGGCAAATACTCTAGTAGCAGGTGTAGATGGAAGGATGAAAATTGTTCCTGAGAAAAATAAAAAGGATGAGTAGGTGTTTAGTGACAATGGAAAGGACTAGCCTTCTGGACAGGGAATGGCATTGTGAAGGACCTAAGACAGGTTTTAAGAACATCCCATGAGGCCGGGCATGGTGGCGCATGCCTGTAGGTGGCAGCTTAGGAAGCCGCGGCTGGGGCCAGGGGTTGCGGTTTGAGTCCCGCTGGGGGCACATAGCGAGACCTAGTCCCATAAAAATAGCTGGGTGTGGTGGTGCACACCTGTAATCCCAGCTACTTGGGAAGCTGAGGCTGGGGATTGCTTGAGTCTGTGGTACCTTGAACAACGTGAGCCTGTGGTTCCATGGGCAAAAGTAGTGAGACCTAGTCTCAAAAAAAAAAAAGAAAAAAGAAAAAAAAAAGAATGTCCCATGGCCGATGATACTCAACATATGGAAATCAAATTCATATTTTCCTCCTTAAGGTCTCTTTTTCTAAACTTGATCTTAGCCAAAAGGCTGAGAAGTGCTAAAAGCTTCTTTTTTTTTTTCTTGTTGAGACTAGGTCTTGCTATTTTTGCCCGTGGACCCGCAGACTCTCATTGCCGGGGGTACCACAGACTCAAGCAATCCCCAGCCTCAGCTTCCCAGGTAACTGGGATTACAGGTGTGTGCCACCACACCCAGCTATTTTTTTGGAACTCAGTCTCGCTACAGGCCCCAGGCAGGACTCGAACCGCAATCCCTGGCCCTGGCCACTTAATAGGCTGAAGCTTACAGGCACGAGCCACTGTGCCCAACCTGAAAGCTTCTTTTTCTATATTTTCTCTCTCCATTCTTTATCACGCAAGTTAGACACCCCAGACTTCATCCTGGGTATCTTTTATGTGTCAGCATGAAAAGGTCCTGTCTCTGCTGTGTTTGTTTCTAGTTAGATGGGGCTATGAGGGAGAAGCAGCCATTTTGTAGCACATATAACTTCTTCCAGTTACTCCATCAAACACAGATTTAGATTTTTTTTGAGACTGGGTCTAGCTAGCTATGTTGCCCGGGGTAGTCCTGATCCTGCAGACTCAAGTGATCCCCAACCTCAGCCTCCCAGGAACTGGGATTACAGGTGCCTGCCACCGTGCCTGGGTGCTTTTTCAAGACTAGGTCTTGCTATGTTGCCTAGGGTAGTCTTTTTTTTGTTTTTGAGACTAGGTCTCACTATTTTTGCCTGTGGAACCGCAGGCTCTCGTTGCCCGGGGTACCATAGACTCAAGCAATCCCCAGCCTCAGCTTCCCAGGTAGCTGGGATTACAGGTGCGCGCCACCACACCCAGCTATTTTTTTGGAACTAGGTCTTGCTACGGGCCCCAGGCAGGACTCGAACCATGATCCCTAGCCCTGGCTGCTTCATAGGCTGAAGCTTACAGGCACGAGCCACCAAGCCTGGCTATGCCTGGGGTAGTCTTGAACCTGCGAACTCAAGCGACCCCAGGCCTCTTGCCTCCCAGCCCTTGGGTTACAGGTGCATACCACCACACCCAGCTAGATTTAGATATTGCGTTGAAGGGGTTTTGTGAATCTAACTGAAATCCCTAAATGGTTGTGTTTGAGTTAATCTGAAGGGAAATTATCCTGGCTGACCTGACTGAATCAGATAGAGTCCTTTTAAAAGAGGGTTAAGCCCCTGCCTTCTACATCATTCCCATAAGTCTGCTCACTCACCTTCCATCTCTTCCTGGAGACCCCGCTGATTGCCATGCCCCCACCTATGTACCCACTTACCTCCTGTACTTACCGCGATGTTCTTTATTATCTGCTGGGTGGGCTCTCGTCACCCAGTCAGACTCCCTAAGGAGAGGCATGAAGTCACCCCTTTCCCACCTTCCCCCATAGCACGGTCAAGCGCAGGGCTTGGCCACCAGGAAGCATGTGTTGGAGTCCAGTTGCTTAGTCTGGCATTGGGCACTGGACCTTCCCATACAAGTCAGATGCTGCTACTTGATCTGTACCAGCGGGAGGTGGACCAGCCTTCATGGTGGGGTGATCCTCATTTCCCCTTTTGTCTTCTAAGTCCCCAGTGAGGAAGATGGAGGCTGACCTCTCTGGCTTTAACATCGATGCCCCCCGTTGGGACCAGGGCACTTTCCTGGGACGGGTGAAGCACTTCTTCAATATCACAGACCCTCGCACTGTGCTGGTACCAGAGCGGGAGCTGGACTGGGCCAAGGAGATGGTCGAGAAGAGCAGGTGAGTAATTGGGGCCAGGCAGGAGGCACAGCCCAGGGTTGATGGGAGCAACCAACAGTGGGGAAGGAACGGAGATCTCGGGAGGGAATGAGGGAGGAACAAGGGAATTGGCAGGGGGTTCAGAGGGTAACTGCCTATTCTCCTTGGGAGGCAGGATGGGGGTTGTGCCTCCAGGCACCCATGTGGAGCAGCTGTTATATGCTAAAAAACTGTATGACTCGGCCTTCCACCCTGACACGGGGGACAAGATGAACGTCATTGGGCGCATGTCCTTCCAGGTCCCAGGCGGCATGATCATCACGGGCTTCATGCTCCAGTTCTACAGGTAGGGCCGGGAGCAGTAGCCCAGGCAAAGTGCTTGGTTCTCTTGGCCAGGAAGCCATGTGATAACCACAGCAGCCTTCCTTATGGCCCCTTTCTGGATGTCGGACCCTGTGCTCAGTTCTCTCTTGTGTACTGTCTCATTGAATCCTAGAGGTTGTGTGACTTGTCCAAGTTCACATAGCCAGGAGATACTGGTGCCTGGATTTTAGTCGAGGGCCAGCTTCTCTAGAACCCTCATCCAATAAACTCTCCCAACTCCCTCTTTCTGAAGTACTTTCTTAACAGTGAATGTAATTTTTATATTTTCCACCCAAGTTAAAAAAGAAAAATAGGAGGACTTTCGCTGGGTTCAGTGGGAGAGAGTAAACCTATATAGCTATGCCTATGCGGCCTCTTTCCTTCCTGTCTCTCTTTCTCTTGCCCCTCCCCCAATACATGCATTTATCTGGTTATTGAGGCAGGCTTTGGTTTGGGGGTTGGGAATATAAAGACTTTAATCTCTCACCTCAATTAACTCCCTCTATTTTGAAGACTAAGAAGTAAACAGTTACAGTCCAGTTACAGAGGATTGAGTCTTCAGTTCTGGGACTAAGGAACATATTTTTGTCTTTAGTGCTTCATGCAGAATTATGATGTAGAGTCAGATAGATTAGGGGAGAATATGGGGCCCAGGAGTGTGGAATGCCTAAATTCCAGGAAGGGCAGAGAAAGGGTCAGAATGTTCCCAGGAGGAAGTGATCTCTCAACAGAGCAGGATTTTGCCTTGGAGGGGAGGGGTTGCAGATATTCTAGGCAAGGGGCCATTTATGTCAGAGCCCAGCTGCATTAACCAGAGTGGGATCAGCAGGTGATGTGGCCTGACTGGTGTCAGGTGCTCCCGACCTTCCCTTCAATCTTGCTCTCTGGGCCTCCCTAACTGCTAGGACTATGCCGGCGGTGATCTTCTGGCAGTGGGTGAACCAGTCCTTCAATGCCTTAGTCAACTACACCAACAGGAATGCAGCCTCCCCCACATCAGAGAGGTAGGTGACTGGAACTCTGGGCTGTGCATGTGCGTCTGAAGCGCATGGCTATACCCTTGGGCCCCCAGGGATGGCCCTTCCAAGGTTCCCAGGCTGTCAATGTTTCCTCCATGGGGCTTGCACTGGGTAGGTGATCAAGTCTCCCTTTTCTGGGTTTGGAAGTATTTCCTTAGGCCAAGTAGGAGAGTATCTTCTTCCTAGATTCCTAGATTCATTAACAAACACTTCTTGAGTATGTATTTTGTACTGCGGGGGATCCAATTGAGTAAGACAGATGTAGTCCCTGTTATTGTGGAATTTAAGTCCTTAAGAATATGAGTACAAGGCTGGGCACGGTGGCTCGTGCCTGTAAGCTTCAGCCTATGAAGTGGCCGGGGCTAGGGATCGCGGTTTGAGTCCCACCTGGGGCCCGTAGTGAGACCTAGTTCCAAAAAAATAGCTGGGCGTGGTGGCGCGTGCCTGTCATCCCAGCTACCTGGGAAGCTGAGGCTGGGGATTGCTTGAGTCTGTGGTACCCCGGGCAACGAGAGCCTGCGGTTCCACAGGCAAAAATAGTGAGACCTAGTCTCAAAAAAAAAAAAAAAAGAATATGAATACAATAATCCGAGGTTGTGACTCTGCCATTAAGGAAATGAGCTGGGTGAGAAGCTGGAGAACAGTGGTCTGTGTAGATGGACTGATAGGGAAGTCCTTTTTATAGAGCTAATTGTATAGTTGAATTCTGAAGGATAAGGCTTTAACCAGGGGAGAGTTCTCTGGATGTTGTAATGGCAGCATAATACAGAATATCTGAGCTGGAAAAGAGCTAAGCATGTTTAAAATAGTGAAAGAAAGTATTGTGAGTGGCAGGGGACTGCAAGGTGAGGCTGCCAACAGATCTCATGATACCTTGTTTCCAGACTTCAGCATTCAAGCCATGTTCTTGCCCTCAGCCAACAGGGCTTCCCACTTCCAAGCATGTCTCTCCTTCACTAGGCAGATGGCCCTTTCCTACATCACAGCCACAACCACTGCTGTGGCCACTGCTGTGGGCATGAACATGTTGACAAAGGTAAGACCTGGACCTGCTGTGTGCACAGTGGCCACAAGGGGGCAGAAAAGTCCTATGAAAAACTCCCTGGCCCATTTGCCCTGTCTGGGTATGATGAGAACCTAGCAAGTAGAAGGAAATACAGCATGGCTGTCTCCAGGTTGGTCTTTTCTCAACCCTTTAAGGGTGTTTGGGGTTCCCAGACTGGATGTCTGGATGTGTGGCAATAGCAAGACCTGATTTCTTGTTTCATATCCTTAAGCCCCCTCCTTTCCAACCTTCAGTGAACCTGAACAACTCCCATTATTCCCTTCCCCTGCAGAAAGCGCCACCCCTGGTGGGCCGCTGGGTGCCCTTTGCTGCAGTGGCCGCAGCTAATTGTGTCAACATCCCAATGATGCGACAGCAGTGAGTACGGAATCCCTTTTCCTCCTTACAAATCACAAGGTTAGCAGGAAAAGGGCAAGAAGCCAAGGCAGTGAGTGGCTTTTTGGGCTGACTTGGATAGGGGTAGTGGTCCTTCTGAGGGGACCCCAGGAACTGGCTCCTCCAACAGTGACAGCCCCAGCAATGGTAGTGACTGAGGTTTAATTGTAGTCGAATTCTGAGTGTTGGGGATTCATTTTTTGAATACTAGGAGTAGGGGCAGATAGGGAGGACCTTTTGGGTTTTAGTATAAGTTGTGAGCTTTCGACTACAACTCTTTAAGTCATAAACGCTGCTTTTTTTCCCCAAGCCCTGGGGATGGTTCTCAGACAAAAATATAGCAAACTGAGGTGTCCAAAGACAGAACAGCACTACCAAGCTTTGAGAAGCCAGATGACTAGGTCAGTGTTTCCCAGGCACCCAGCTGTAAGTTCAGCAGTAGCACAGGCTAACCCTGTGTCTCCAGGTCCCTGTACTTGACTAGAGAAAGTGTAACTTTTCCTCTGTTGTGAAATATCATTATGTGAAGTGCATGGGACACTTATAGAAGTGCCTGGGATGTAAGTGTGAGCCTAAGTATGAGCTGCCGGGCAGCCATGTTGTCATCCTCTGCATCGTCATGACCAGTGTTCACAAGTCACAATTTCTTGGGACTGTACTAGCAAGCAATCCCAGCAGCCCTTGCAGAAGGATCATACGCCCAGGGTAGCCGAACACACGCATTGCTCCTCACCTTGTTCCTTTCCCCATCCAGTTGCTCCTTTCCAACAAATGAATGAGTTCTAGCAACCTACCTGACCTTGTGTTGAATGCTGTCAATGTTGACTTGAGCACCAGAGTGTCTCCTTGGTGTCGGGCACTGGGCTAAGCGCTCTATAGGTGTTGGCCTGTTGATTCCTCACCAGATTCTATGATATGGGTGCTGTGATGACCCCCATTTTGCAGATAAGGATAACTGAGTTTGCAGATCAAAATCTTACCCTCAGCCTCGGGATCTGACCCAGCTCTCTTACCTGCTGCCCTTGAACTCCCCTCCCTCATTTTAGAGTTACCACTCACTGGGGCCAGTCTGTGGGAGGTGGCTCCCTAGAGCTTGGGGACCCTGCTGTGTGACATCATCACTAGCAAGCTGCCAGCACTTCTTTCCCAAGTGCAGCCCCTCCTGTCTGTGTTTAGGGAGCTCATCCAAGGCATCTGTGTGAAGGACAGGGACCACAACGAGCTCGGCCATTCCCGGGTGAGCAAGCCTCCCTGGGGGGAGAGGGGGGTTTCTGCCTTACTCCCTGTCCTGCTCTTACTGGTCCAGGCCTCGACTCCATTCCCAACTGTTCCCATGTTTCTTTGTCCAGAACGCCTCTCCTGTCCTTTTGCCATCATTTCCTGTCTGGGAACCTTAACAGTCTGGCTGGGTGGGAGAAGGTCAGGTGAGGCCACTGGCAGGTCCATTCCTTTCGCAGCTCAGACCTGGCCATGACCCTGACCCCCGCCCAACCCCCTTGTACAACCCCTGGATAAGATCATTCCTGACAACTGACTCTTTTCTGTCCTCAGAGAGCTGCTGTCATTGGCATCACCCAAGTGGTTATTTCTCGGATTGCCATGGCAGCCCCTGGCATGAGTAAGTTGGGGGAGCCCTTCTACCCTGGAGCACCCTGGAACACACAGTGGAGACCCCAGCTGAGCTGGTATTTGGGTGGGAGGGAGGGTCCCACCTGGTCTCTACCTCCATGCTCGCTGAGCACTGAAAGCCACGGAGAATTACCCCATGTTTCCTGGAACGTTCATTAATCAATGAATTGGGTAAGAAAATTATTTGCATTGAACAATATTCATCAGTACGTTCAATGCCTGGCCTAGTATGGATGCTGGGAAGACAGTGGTAGGGACAGTAGCCCCATCCTGGTTCTGCCTTAGGGGGCATGTGACCGAGTGGGACTCTGGAACTCACTGGAAGAGCCTTCAGAGATAGTTTCACGTTTGGGGAAGGATGCTCTGGGCCTGCAGTGCGTATCCTGTGATTATAGACTTGCAGCTTCAGAGATCTGGGAAGCACCCTCTGCCAGTACGTGGGGGGCACAGGTCGGATGGTCAGGCCAGCACCATCCTCCACTCTTCTCCCTAATGAAAAGCACTTTCTAGAGCTTCTGGGGAAAGGAGGATGATCACTCAGTCCCTGGTCTGGCTTTGCTGGGGGTCTTGGGAGAGTCTTCCAGTCCTGCCTCCTCAACTCCTCCCTGGTCTCTTCCAGTCTTGCTGCCCGTGGTTATGGAACGGCTGGAGAAACTGCGTTTCATGAAGGTGAGTGGGGTTCTCCCTCTTCCTGCCCACAGTCCCCCTGCCACACCTATGCCCCAGGCTCCTAAGCTCATCTGTCCCTCTAGCTGCCTCCCTTCATCCCACTCATGTAGCCCATTCCAGACCCTGCTGGATGCCTGCCCCCACACCATTGCCCATTTCTTGGTCCTGTCTGCAAAACAAGGAGAACCCCCCCCCCCCACTTTCAGGGCAAGTTCCCCCCCTTGGGTTCTCACTGGCTGTTTGGCTGCAGAGCAGACGTGAGGTTTGTGTGAGGTGTGGAAACCCCACATGTGCTTCTTTTGTTTGTTCTTGTTCAGAAAGTCAAGGTCCTGCATGGTCCCTTGCAGGTCGTGCTGTGTGGCTGCTTGTGAGTATCATGTTTTTTCGGCTTGGGGTCTGGAGGCTGTGGCCCCCGAGGTGTCTTCTCTGGGCCCATGTCAGTGAGCATGTAGTCCTTTCCCCAGCTTCTGAGTGCCCTGGCTCCCCTGGCCGCCATGGTTCTGGCCTCATCTTCTGGAGGGGCACAGGCTAGGCAGGCTTCATACACCCTTCTATGTCAGGAGCAGTGTGCTTCGGTGCTCTCCTCACCCAGGCTATCCCCCTGACAGGGTCTGGGGCATTTCATTCATTTAATATGAACTTACAAATGAAAATAAATTTATTTTTGGAGCAGTTTTATTTTATTTATTTATTTATTTATTTTTTTGAGACTAGATCTCACTATTTTTGCCCATGGAACTGCAGGCTCACGTTGCCTGGGGTACCACAGACTCAAGCAATCCCCAGCCTCAGCTTCCCAGGTAGCTGGGATTACAGGAGTGCATCACCACACCCAGCTATTTTTTTTGGAACTAGATCTCGCTACGGGCCCCAGGCGGGACTCGAACCGCGATCCCTAGCCTCGGCCGCTTCATAGGCTGAAGCTTACAGGCACGAGCCACCATGCCCGGCTCTTTTTGGAGCAGTTTTAGAGAAGAGGCAAAATGGCGAGACAATCCCATAAGTGGTCACGTGTCGAGGTAGAGGGGTTCGCTAGACCTGGCAACACATGCCAGCCCGTTAGGGCATCAGGTCCATGCAGTGCACCCCAACTCACATGGCGCCCTCATGTGATACAAGCCAATCATCCTTGGTAAGTGATGACACCTCGAGTGCCTGTAAGCGCCAGCCTATCGAGCACGGCAGGGACTGGGGACCGCGGTTCGAGTCCCTCCCAGGGCAACATAGTGAGACCTAGTTCCAAAAAAAATAGCTGGGCATGGTAGCGTGTGCCTGTAATCCCAGCTACCTGGGAGGCTGAGACTGGGGATCACTTGAGTCTGTGGTACCCGGGCAACATAGCGAGACCTAGTCTCAAAAAAAAAGAAAAAGAAATAAGGCATCTGGGGCTTAGTGAGATGAAGAAACTTGCCCCCCTGGCTTGTCGCTGGCACTGGGGCTGAGGCTGGATGGCACTCACGCCTTAGGCAGAGCGACTTGCAGCTGAATGGGCAGTTGCCGTGAGCGGAAGTGGGGGCTTGGCATGTGCAACCTCATTTAATCATCATGGGGAACTTGCCCAAGATCGCAGGGCTAGTAAGTGACAAGGCTGGTGAACAAACCCAGGCCTGTTGAATTCCCAGGTCCTGTCAGACATGGTCCTGGATGCTCATTGTCTGAGAACTGGGTAGAAATATAAAGACTTGCAAACCCTCTCCCAGGCCTCCTGAATCACCTTACCTTTTAACCTGCTCCTGGATGATTTGTCTGCCCAGAAAGGGCTTAGAAACTCTGCCCTTTATGGGTCTCTGAGGGACCAGGTGTCCAGTGAATAGGAACAGGATATTGGGGTCCATCTCCCCCAACCCCCACTTCAGCATAGCCTGAGCAGGTGCTTTAGGGCTGCTGCTGCTCACACTCCTAGTGGTTTCATCAGCTTCATCTGCTTGAATGACAAGGGTGGCTGTGGGGTGATGGATGGGGGTGATGGATGGATGGGAGTTTATCCTGGGCCAGATTATCCTGGGTCAGAGCCTGGGTGTCTTGGATCTCGGAGAGTAGGAGGAGACTGGGAGAGAGGCACTCTGGGGCCAACTGAAAGGCAGGCCCGGTGAATGGGTATCTCCCTCCTCCTTTGGGGCCTTGGAGAAAGGGTATGGGTAGACCTGTGGGGAGAAACCCCCTAACTTTGGTTTCTCCTTTTTTCCAGCCTCATCTTCATGGTGCCGGTGGCATGTGGGCTCTTTCCACAGACATGGTATCAGCTGTTCACTCCTCACTTTTCATTGAACACTCTGTTCCTGTCCTCCCTCACTGGTCTGCTGTCGGTGGAGACTGAGAGGGCCGGGAAGGCAGCAGGGGACTGAGGAATAGGGACTGCCAGCCTAAATTCTGGGCTCACAGCTGTGTACAGATGGAACTCCAGAAAGTGGAGGGATGAGTTGCTCCATCCCAGGGGACAGGGGCTGCTGCCTTGTCAAGGAGGTGGGGGAACAACCAGCCTTTCTGTCACTGCTGCTTGGGATTTAGCTATATCTCCCCTGACTGGATCTGGTCTTTGAAACTGAACAAGAGGATAGGGACTTATTTTGCCTCATGTTTGCCAGAGAGTGGTTGTGGGTCTCTCCACTTCACTTACATGTCATGGAAAGGGAGCAGGATGTAAGAAGGAAAAGGGAAGGGACTAGCTCCAGGAGACCAGGTAGCTTCACTTTATACAGAGAAGTTTCTAGTCTCCCTTCCATCGGGTTCTTAGGTATTCATCTGCTGTACATCTCCAAGCACCATGCATGTAATCTCATAGGGAAGATGGAAATTTGGCCCTGGGGAAAATGAAGTCTGCCCTAGGTAAAAGTAACATGATGGTGTACAGGCGCCATTAATAATTCTGATGGAAGAATCAGGAAAGGCTTCTTGGAGGTGGCATTTGAGGATAATTTGCTGCTTGTCTAGGTGCAAGTTTATCACCCCCTTCTCTCTTTTCAGCAAATTGTCCTTTTCCTCACTGGAACCAGCGCTCCAAAGCACCATTAAGGCCAAGTATGAAGAACCTGTGCCTTATGTCTACTTCAACAAGGGTCTCTAAGTGCCCCCATCCCATCAAGGACCAACCACACTCACCAGCACCTCCAGCTGGAGGACACAGCCAGGTGTCTACCTGTAATATCATTCCTCTCTGCCAACAGGATCTGAAAACCAGGGCATATTTGAGTGGGTGGAAGGCCACTCTGGGAGTGCTGCTAACGTGAGCTTTATCGGGCACCCAGAAGTTCTTAGTGATTAAAAAAGAAAAAGGTCTCGATGTCAGGCAGCAGTTTCCTGGGGCTTCTAGCCCTGTAGCCCTGTGAACACTGAATTTCTTACCCTGCCCTAAATCATGTCTGATTTTACTTCTTTGTGTCTCAAAGAGAAATCCACTGACTGTGACTAAAAAGGACATGTGTAGGTATTAGCCACACACTTTCTTTTTTCTTTTTTTTTTAGACTAGGTCTCACTATTTTTGCCCATGGAACCGCAGGCTCACGTTGCCTGGGGTACCACAGACTCAAGCGATCCCCAGCCTCAGTTTCCCAGGTAGCTGGGATTACAGGTGTGTACCACCATGCCCAGCTATTTTTTGGGACTAGTAACATAGGGAGCTATGTTACTCCAAGTGGGACTTGAACTGCGAGCCCTAGCCCCAGCCGCTTCATAGGCTGAAGCTTACAGGCATGAGCCACCATGCCCGGGCTCATTAGCCACACACTTTCATGGGGGCACTTTTCTGACTGCCTCCCTTCCTTCGCCCTTTGGGTTAAACCCCAAAGACAGACTGGTATGTACTGAATAGGAAAGGAAGTTTCATTTGGTTATCTCTAAGAGGAAATCAACCAGGACCAAGTCTTAAAGGACACACAGCAAAACACATCCACCTGCCTTTCCCAGCTTGGCTGCTCTGGGCAATGGCTCGAGCTCCCTGGGGAGCTTGGATCCATACTTTACCTGGGGTCATCTGGATGGACTTTTGTTTAGTAGAATTCAGAGAATATCCAGAGAATAAGACCATTCAGAGAATATCACTGTGAATTGAATAAATTTCTTGAGCACAATGAACTGTCTACAGTAATAAAGGCTGAATGGAAAGTAGGTTCTGATCTTAGCCTTGACTTTGGTGTGGAGGAGGATATCACAATATAGGGGAAGCTGATGCTGGGAGACCATTGATCATTTTCTTTGTTACAGAGAAAAAGGCTACTTGTCTTTGCTGGAAAGCTCCAAGGTCTCTCAGGGTGGGGGTGTGCTCCTCCTAAGCAGGAGTTTGCAAGCCCTCTGACTCTACCTCTCACCCCTTTTTTTGTGCCTGGGACTAAGATTGGTATTTTAAAATATATTTATAAAGGATTGTATCATAGAAAAAGTATGTGATAGTCTTTAAGTGGCATGCTTAACCTAAAATATGTCTCTCTGACCCTTTACACAAAGCCTCCCCTGATCTGGAACAGTGCTCTTACAACCTGCATCAGAATCACTTAGAATGCTTGTCAAAATTCAAATTAAGGGGCCCTGTCCTCAGTGTTTCTAATGATACCGGTCTTGGATGAACCTTGAGAGTTTGTCTTTTTGATCATTTCCAAGTGATGCTGATTTGCTGGTCTGGGGACATGCTTCAGGAACCACTGGTCTGAAGAAAAAGAGTCTCCTTAAGACCAAGATACTAGCTTCAATTTCATTGTCTCCATATTTAATTTAATTTAATTTATTTTTTTTGAGACTAGATCTCACTATTTTTGCCCATGGAACTGCAGGCTGTAGCTGGGATTACAGGTGCGCACCACCACACCCAGCTAATTTTTTGGAACTAAGTCTCACTATGTTGCCCTGGGCAGGACTCAAACCGCGATCCGGCTTCCTAGGCTTCTGCTTACAGGCACGCGCTACCGTGCCCGTCATCTCCATATTTTAAAAAGTTATAATTCATATAAAATCTTCTTCTTAAAGTTTACAACTCAGTGGTTGTTAATATAGTCACAAAACCATACAGCCATCACCACTAATTCCAGAGCATTTTTGTTTCCTCCTAAGGAAACTTTCTGCTGGCCATTCCTGAATCCCCCTATTCTCTAGCCTCACACCCTTAATCTACTTTCAGTCTCTGTGGATGTGCTTGTTCTAGACATTGTTTATCAGTTGAACCACACAATATATGACCTTCTATATCTGGCTTCTTTAACTCAGCATCCTGTTTTCAAAGTTCACACTGTAGCACCTGCAGTTCTATTTGATTGATTGATTGAGACTAGGTCTTGCTATGTTGCCCAGGATAGTCTCGAACCTGCGAACTCAAGTGATCCCTAGTCTCAGCCTCCCAGGTAGCTGGGATTACAGGTGTGTGCCACCATGCCTGACTGCAGTTCAATTTTAGATGGAGTCTGAATAGCAAAGTCTGTGTTAGCTAGCTTTCTTAGGATAGGAAGCCTCGTTTCAGCTTTGCTTACTTCCAAATGGAAGTGGCAAATAGGAAAAAATTTAGCAGAGCTAGCCAATGCTTGGAAGCAATTCTCACTGATGTTCTTTCAAAAATTGAGTCTTCCCCTTTTTCTTGCCAGCTCTTTCAGCCTCCCAGTGCCTTCCTCTCTACAGATAATCACCCTTTTGGAAAAGCCTAGATTATGTAGTGGCTACAGTTCAGAGGCACTTGGCATGCAGCAAATTTTAAGCTAAGAGCAATGAAATCCCTTGAGGCTGAGAAGTATCTGTTCTTGCCTAAATCCTTCACCTTTCCGCAGTCTAAAAGAGTCAGATCCTAAGCTTCTACCCTTTTCCTAATTGAAAAACAATCACTGCTCCTCTGTTTATGACCTAGAAGAATGTAGTTTGAGGGGTCTCCCCTAGTTGTAGTTTTATTAATCTAACTTTTCTTACTTTGTTTCTTTATCTCCACATATGAGTGAAATCATAGGTATTTATCTTTATCTGATTTATTTCACTTAGGTGAACCCTGTAGGTTCATCCCTCTTGCTCTGCTTCCTCTGAGTCAGCTCCTATGGGATGTGGAAAGAGAGCTGGTTAGCTAGTCTGAAATGTCTTGTTGGGAAATGCTAACCCAGATTGCACAGGGTCTGGGTTTAGGTCAGTTGAGCTGTTGATAAAGGGAGAAAGGGAAGTTGGAACAAAATTCCCTATGTTTGCCAGATACCTCCCTTTATGTGGAGGACTTACAACTCCTTTAGGTCAGCATTGTGACCCTGTATATAAAAAGAATTTAGTTCTTGATCTTCCCTAGGGATGAAAGAATTTCTAAGCAACTTGAGGCTGGCAAAATACTTGTCACTTTTTGTAGCACTTGGGAAAAGCAGGAACAAGATAGAGGCAAGACTAAGCTGAGGCAAAACATTTCTTCATCTTAATCTGTTTTCCCACTTTACCACCATTTAAATCAACAACAATTTCTTCTGGGCTCTGGGATGGGTGAGATGGGCCAGGCTGTAAAATACTTTGACAGGTTTAAGAGAGGAAATTGGGAATACAGTCAGTTGATTTCTCTGACATGGGCTTTCACTTGGCCATTAATTTTAATGGTATTGATTGAACTCAGGATTGGGCTCCATACAAGGTATTGCAGTGATTTCTTTTAAAAAAAAAATGAGTAAGACCTGGTGTTCTATTCAAAAAGCTGCAAATATAGTAGAAGGAGTAAGGGAGACAAATATTTTAGATTAAATACATTATGTGGCGTTAATAAGGATTATGTAAATCACAGCAAGGGGGTGAAAACTAGGAGTTTGTAAGAAAGTAACTGTAGGTTTAATGTGTAAATGAGGTTAAGGTACTCTAGCACAGCACATTGGGTGTTCGGTGAGAAGGTGAGAGTGGAATGTGTGGGGAAATGTATTTTCAGGAAGGGAGATAAAGAGAAGTAGATAGTGACCAAAGCACTGGGAGGATATAATGTGAAGTTTGGACTCTATGTCCAATAGAAAGTTGAAGTACTTTAAGAGGGAAACCATGAGACAATAACATTTAGTTTTATATTATGAGCATCCTTGTGGTATGTGAGAGGAATTCATGAGGGAAGACCTGGTAACTGGCAGGGCATCAGGGAGACTATGATATTTTGCTAGAAGAGGAGAACCTGAAGTAATGGGGGTGGATTGCAGAGCTATTTCTGAGATAGAGCTAATAGAATTTTGACCCTGGAGTGACAAAGCACTATACTTCAGATGAAAGTACTGTGGAGAATTCAAATTGACCTTGGCTACTGCTTAGGCAGTTTGAGGCTGACGACCCTGGTAGTAGGACTGTACTTCAAGACAAAAGACATCAAAAGTTTTTTTTAGATTTCATTGTTCTCGTTAGAAATGTTCGATTATGGAAAGTAGGTTCTGATCTTAGCCTGACTTTGGTGTGGAGGAGGATATCACAGTATAGGAAAGTTATAATTTTTCCAAAACCCTTTAGAATCACCATATTCCTCCTTTCTTTGCTAGCCCTAAGAATTTAGTACTTCCGCCACACTCAAGATGGCTGCACCAGAACCTGCCTTTAAATGTCTTCAGGGCCCCACCTCTCAATTGGAGCTACTTCCGCCACTCTCCGCAGACTGGGTTTTACTTACACAGCCGTGCAGCACTCAAGATGGTCCGGCTCCCTCCTACTTTTCATTGGCTGGGCCTCGACTTTTTTGGGGCGGAACTTCAGATTGATCGACAGCTGTTTTAATCAATGGACGAAGGGCAGGGGCCAATGAAGTGCGGGAACTGAAGAACCGCCCAGGTGTCTGGGCGGGCTTTAAGTCTGGGGCGGGGTGGAACCGAGCCGGAAGCGGGAGGGGAGCGTGGAACAGAAAAGAAGGGAAGAAGGAAGAAGAGGGAAGAGGAGGAGAGGGAGGAGAAGGGAGGTGGCGGCGCCGTAGCGGAGGAGCAGGAGCAGGAGGGGGATGGAGAGGAGAAGGTTCCTGGGTGGCATGGCGCTCCTGCTCCTCCAGGCGCTGCCCAGACCCCTGTCAGCCAGGGCTGAACCCCCACAGGTAAGGGGAAGGGGGTCTGGGCCAGGCTGGGGGCTTGGTGGTCGTCCAGGCCTGGCTGGAGGGGGCTGTCGACGGTGTCGCTTCCTGCCTGAAGAGGCCTGTAGGAATGTTGTTATCGAGAGTTGAGGTGTCCTGAGAGGGACCCCCATGTCTGTGTGGACAGGTTCTGAGGACCGTCGGTGTTTCACTGAGATACACCTGTGACGATTTTGGTGTCAGGGAGGTGGTAGAGGCCTGAAGCCAAGCGAGCTAGGGACCTTTGAGGCGGCAATAGGTCAGGTGGGCTGGGGTGACTTACCTGGTTAGTGGGGCTGAGCTGGGGCTTGTGGGGTGCATTCGCGTCCCCCGGTGGAGCAGGTTTCCCAGGCAGCGGGGCTGTGCTGGTAGAAGTACGTGATTTACTGCACTGGGCTGAGAGGCTATTTCAGGCTGGACGGGGGTGGGTGCAGGGAAGTTCTGAAGGCATCTTGACCCCCCTTTTTTAATGGTTTTGGAGGCAGGGCTCCTGGACGCCAGGTGTGATGAAGTATACCCAGGGCTCTCAGGAGGGCAACTTTCTCTTGCTTTGGGCCAGCCGACCTGGGAGAGCCAGTCACTGAGGCTGATCTAGGGCCCCTTGGAGGTTTTGAGCGAAGGGTGCTGCTGATGTCAATATGGGCAGCGAGAGGAGCGTCCCAGCTTTTCTTGCTGGGTGGCTTGCTTTTAGTTCAGACAGAGAAGATGGCTTGTGTTGATTCCAGCTCCGGCTGGCATTTCGAAACCCTAATGGGAGTGCATTATTCCTGGTGCCAAGTTGGGTGGGGTGCAGTAGGGGGAATCACCCCTCCTTCCTTTGCATTTGGCAGGACTTTACCGTTCTATTTTCTTCACTTTCCATTTCCTTCTCTCTTTTCAGAAAGCCATACTCACGCACACACAAAGCATGGCATGATGGCAGTCTATATCTTTTGCACTTGAACTTTGTCTTGTGAACAAGAAGCAGAGTGCCAGCAAAATTACTTATCTTTTTTCCTAGGAGTTTATGAACTGAAGTTTCACATACCCATCTTGTTTTGTCTGTTTCTTCTATTTAAAAAAGTAATGTTTAAAATGAGACAAAGTGTGTTATAACATAAAATTAACCATTTTAATGTGAACAAGTCAATGGCCTTCAGTACGTTCACAATGTTGTGCAACCACCACCAGTATTTAGTTCCAAAACATTTTCATCACCCCAAAAAGAAATCAGGTACCCATTTAGCAGTCTGTTCCCTCCTCCCATCTCTTACCACCTGGCAGCCATCAGTTTACTTTCTGTCTTTATGGAGGTACCTACTCAAAATTTCACATAAATGATGTCCTGCAATATGTGACCTTTTCTTTTTTTTTTTAGACTATGTCTTGCTGTTTTTGCCCGTGGAACCGCAGGCTCTCGTTGCCCAGGGTACCACAGACTCAAGCAATCCCCAGCCTCAGCTTCCCAGGTAGCTGGGATTACAGGCATGCGCCACCACGCCCAGTTATTTTTTTGGAACTAGATCTTGCTACGGGCCCCAGGTGGGAGTCGAACTGCGATCCCTAGCCCCAGCTGCTTTATAGGCTGAAGCTTAGAGGCACGAGCCACTGTGCCCAGCCTTGCAATATGGACCTTTTTGTGTCTGGCTTTTCCTCAGCATAATAGTTTCAAGCTTCATCCATGTAGCATGTATCAGAACTTCATTCCTTTTTATATCTTTTTACAGCTCCTTTTTATAGACTGCCAGTGTGTTTTTTCCCTTAACTTTTGAAGTATTCTCTGCCACCTCTCCCACTATACATTATATATATTAGAAATAGCATGTGAAAGGATTAGAGGTCTATTTCTGACCTGATGTATTCCCTTTGCTAGGACTGGGGCTCTTTAGGTTTAGGTTTTGTTAGGGTTCTTTAAAATTTTTTCATTATTCATTAGGAAAGTTAGAGTCTTCAGTGGTGGTACTGTTAAGAAGTAACTAAGTTGACAGAATAAGATGTAGAACCAACTGTTGCTTTTCTTTTGCACCTGTCTGTTCCTGTAAAGCTCTGTAAAAGGCTGCCTCCAGTAACCAATAAGTGGCGTTTCTTGAAGGTTAATCAGGAAATATCTGAGCCTTTGCAGGTGAACAGCTTTCCAAGCAGGTGTTTGTGGTGCCCTGAGCCTGTGGACTGTTTCACCTGGGTGGAGAGCAGAGGCGGGCATACAAGTAATGGTGGAAACCAAATCTATTTTGTTAGCAGGAGTGAGGATGAGAAGTGGAGGTTCCTGTCAGGTCCTGGGATCCTGGGGGGTAGCAAGAAGATTTGGGAAGGGAATCTTTAGTATCATGCCCTAATTGCAGTTTGTCAATCACAGTCTGCTTTCTTATCATTTCTCTGGCACTTCCACTACTTATTTTGGGGACAGGGTGGCTTTTGTACTTTGTTCCATTTGGATGGATACTGTGCTGACCAGCTCCTATTAATGTGGTTACAGTTCCCACAGGGAAGGGAAAGTTTTTATAATGAATATCTCCTTCTTCCTCACTGCTCCCCCAGCCCATACCGACCTGCATTCCACCCCACCTCATACCTTTGGAGAAATAAGTAAGGGGGAAAAAGTTCAGAGATCGTTTTGGCACAAAACATACATCAGGTACTCACTGTCCTTATTTCAACAAGTGACTTCCTGCTCATTCTGAGTTGAGGACATGTTGTACTCATCCCCTACCTCAGTACATTTCCCCCTTTTGAAATAGCTCTATTAAATGCAATATTTTTTAACATATGCATTTGGTATAACACTTCACTTTCTCAGTTACTAGCTCCACACCGGAATAGTAATTTCTTATTATCCTGGCCCATAACAGTTCATCAGCTGAGCTCTCATCTGTGATTGGAACTGGAATCGAATTCTTCCATAGGTCACTGCTAACTCAGATGGGACTTCTGAATCCATAAAGAATAAACAGTAGCTGCTCCAGATAGTAAGTCTCTGTTCTGGCTTTTGTTTCTTCCAGATACTATGATTGAGAGAGTTTCTCTTCTTGGCTAGATTCAACCAGGGAAATCTGATTATATTATTTAAAATAAAGTTTTAGAAGTGTCTTTTCCCATAAAATGACCTAATCCATGGTCTGGACACAGATGTCTTAGAGATGAAGTCCTTATCTTTGCCATGCTTAAAATTCTGAATTGGGTAGGAACCCCAATTCCTGCTAATTTTTTTTCACCCACAGTACCTCTCAATAGTGTATCCCTTACTGCTCCCCTAGCAACCTCCTCTACCACCTTTACTTAACCTCCATGGCTGTGGTTGAGTCATATGGTAACTACCTGTAACCTTTTGGGGAGCTGCTCAACTGTTCCAAAGTGATAAGAATATTAATTTTTTTTTTTTTTTGAGACTAGGTCTTGCTATTTTTTGCCTGTGGAACTGCAGGCTCACGTTGCCCAGGGTACCACAGACTCAAGCGATCCCCAGCCTCAGGCTCCCAGGAAGCTGGGATTACAGGTGTACGCCACCATACCCAGCTATTTTTCTGGAACTAGATCTTGCTACGTTATCCCGGGTGGGACTCGATCCGCGACCCCTGGTCCCTGCTGCGGCTTCCTAGACTGCTGCTTACAGGCATGCATCACCTTGCCCGGCTTAGAATATTAATTTTAATTAAATTAAAAAGCTGCATGTGGCTATTGACTAGTTTGAAGTAAAGCAGTTCTAACAGCTTTCCAGTATCTGGGTAGCCTTGGGCAGTTTCAGATCTGATTCTTTACTACCCTTGAATTAGTTTATTAACCTTTTTGTACCTCATTTTCTCCATTTATAGAATGGAAATAATAATGGTTATGTCTTTTCAGTTTCTCATGAGGTGAAAAGACAGTATATTTTGGGCTTTTGGAATGTATTTAATGGTTATAAAATAATAATCATTGCTATTATTGGCAGTCCCCAGAGTGCATTATGGGTGATGAATTAGTGCCCACTCCCAAAGTAAGTTCAGAAATTAGATTTGGGGAGTTTGGGAGTGAGCTTTTTGATTTTTTCCTTATCTGAGTTTAGGTTTGTTATTGTGAACTTTTAGCTATATAGGTAACTTTATGGTGAACCTTTGTATGTAGAAAAGTGTTTCTAAATTGGGAACCACTTTGCCCTTTCAGAGGACATATATCAGTGTCTAGAAACATTTTTGGTTGTTACAACTTGGGGATGCTACTAGCATTTAGTGAGTGAAAACCAGAAGTGCTACTAACACCCCATTGTGCTTAGGATACCTCCTACCCCCACATAAAGAATTGTCTGATTCAAACCATCAGTAATAAAGAGGTGGAGAAACCCTGGTGTATGGATTTCAAATGGACAAGTCACCTCTGGGCTTATCTTAGTGTTTGAGCTTTTCTTTGAAGAGGGAACACAGCATTGCAAAGTGTGTGAAATAATATCTAATAACAAGTTTTAGGTGGGATAGCTTTATTTTCCCAAATCTTGATTACATTTGGTTTATTGACATATATGTTACCAGTTGACTCTGCTTTGTCAGTTACCATCAAACTTTTTGAAAAAAATGTATTTTAGCCTGTGGTTTAGTAAGCAGGTGAACCGCCCTTTTTCACCCCATCTTGAACTTTCTTTCTTCTTGCTTTGGTTTGCCCTTGTGGTTTCATTTTAAGAACATGTTTGTTTTCGCCCTAGTGAAAGCCTGATGACCATTTACTTTCTTTTCTCTGTCCTCCATGGTCTCACAACCAATCTGAACTGAGTCATGTTCTTAGAACTTTTTCCTTTACTCATTCCAAGTCTTCTCTCAATTTTTATGAACGTTATTTTGTCCATGCTCAGCCTGCAGAAACCACTAGGTGTTCTCAGGTTTGGCATGAGGGTATCTGACTGTCCTGGACTTAGGGTGACTGTGTGACTTCAGGTGAGCCCTCTCTTTCAGGCCCCAGGATGCAACTCGCCTGTGGGTGTTGGGCACTACTGGCTACTCTTTCTGGATGCGGTAGTTATCTTAGATGACTTTGGACTCAAAATTTTTCTGACTTGTCCATTTGAAACTTGTCCATCCATCTGTCTGAGAGGGTTCCCTCCTTCCCTCCCTGAAGACTAATGCTTGAGGGACTGACAGAATCCAGATGGCACAATGACATGGATTTTATTCTTTGCCCTAAAACCTCACTCAGGGGCCACTGATCCCACAGTAACCACAGAGATAGTGAGGCCAGTCATTCAGAGACAGGGAGCAGTGTCTTGACTACTTGATGGCATACCACTGACTGGCTGAGGTTGGGCCCTGGACACCTCCCTTTTGGACCATTCTTTGCAGTTCCACTAGGTGGAGCAAAGTTTGGCCAAAAACTCTCCTGCAAAGTGGAAACCACAAAGAAATACAAATAAATCCAGAGCTTTGCAACCTGGGAGGTAAGGAAAGGGCAAACAAATCTCATCCTGTTGAATTCTGTGGCTTGCTGATACAATTCTCGACTTTCCCAGTGGGAATTAAAGTAGGTCATCTCCAATTTGTATATGACTGATCTCTCATAGACTGGGGTTTTGGGATACTCTTACTCAACTATGTTCACACGGTTTTGATTTATTAACTTTCGGGTTTTTTATTTGCACAATTTCTTCTGCAGGGAAATAGATAAGTTGTCTATGTTCAGTTCCTGGTGCCATCATCCTCAGTGTGCCTCTGCTAGATTCATGATCTCAGTAAGGTCACTCACTCACTCACTCACTCACTCACTCACTCACTCACTCACTCACTCACTCACTCACTCACTCACTCACTCTCACTCATTCATTCATACTAGGTCTTGCTATTTTTGCCCATGGAACCGCAGGTTCACGTTGCCCAGGGTACCATGGACTCAAAGAATCCTTATCCTTAGCTTCACAGATAGCTGGGATTACAGGTGCACGCCACCACACCCAGCTATTTTTTTGTAGGTCTCACTGCGTTGCCCTGGACAGAACTCAAACTGCAATCCCTGGTCCCCGCTGTGGCTTCCTAGGCTGCCGCTTATAGGCACGCGCCACCGTGCCTGGCCTTAAATTATCTTTCTCATCTAGGAATCCCTCTTAGCAGTCTCCAATTATGTTAAAAACCAGGCAAACACAGAAACAATAACACCCCTTCCCCCAAACTTAGTTTATTGATAAAATCTAAATATTTATTCCCTCTTCGTGGTTTATTTGGAAGAGAAAGTTTATTTTTCATTTTCCACACTTGGATGTTAGTAACTCTTTTAGAACTTGAATATAGTTTAATAGTGTGAGAGATTCATCCAGTAAATTTCTTTCTTCTTGAGTCCCTTGTCTTTAAATGTGCAAATACCCTTGCTGCATTTGGGGGTTGAGGGTAGAGGTGGGGGAGATGGGGCAGAAAACCTGCACCTGTGTGACTTGGCACAGTGTTCATTCTCTCTTCCCCTCTAAGGCCCAATTGCTGCGTTTGTGAATTTTTATCTCTTTACGTTGACTTTTAATTTCACAAAAATGACACATACTTATAACAATGGTAAATAATACAATGCAAGAATGCTTAGGGTAAAAAGTGAAAGTTCATGGGTTGGTGTGTTTTTGCTGGTTTTTCTGTGTATGCTGCCTACTTAGAAACATAGTAATAGAATTCATCTCTTTATAAACAGTATTATATGTGTGAACAAAATTGTTGATAAGGTAGGGTTCTTTATTTTCTTTCATTTGTATTTAAACAGAAATGGGATAATTCATGGGTAGTATCTTGCAATATCCTTCATACATTGTGGATTTCTTGTCCTATCACATATACATACACCTCTTGCTTTAAAAAAAAAAAAGAAACTACATGTATGTTACTGCTTTAGACCTGATTTATTTAGTCACCCTCCCTGGGTGAGCACACATTGTGTGTAAGTCTTTGCCATTTCACTTTGTTTTACTTTTTCCTTTCTGCTGTTGTGCTCACGTCTTATATGTGAAATAGTTTTGTGAACTAGAGGGTATGTACAATTGGGATTTGGGGTAGGTAGTGTTTAGTTGCTTTCCAAAGTGTTTGTCTCACTTTCCCATCAGTAGGGTATATGAGGGCTCATTTCCTCACACAAATATAAGCAGTATCTCATCACCCACACCCTCTACTTGACCTACATTTAAATTGACTTCCTCACAAACTTACAGGTCTCTCCAGCCTCTTCTGTCTGCAAACTGGTTACTCCCTTTCTGTGAATTCACCTTAGGGCTGTGCACCAATGCCAGGAAAGGGTTGAAATGCCTGCTCAGGTGCTACTGGAAGTGGTGTGTGTTTCCCCAGAAGATGTCAGGCTGGGGACCTGGAACTGGTAGCCAGTTGGTGTGTGACACCAATGTCTCAGTTGCATGTCTGACCAACCTCTCTTCCATGGCAGTTGTCCCAAGAGTAGGGGCACTGGAATTGGCTTTGGTGAGAGCGCACTTGAACCAGACCATCTCTATAAAACTTTGGACTCTTAATTAATATAATTTCTGCATTTGTAAAATGAGGATCATACACCTACCTT
>PVHY01005010.1:32595-87555 GCA_004024945.1 Uropsilus gracilis
TTTTTTTTTTTTTTTTTTTTTTTTTCCTTTTTGAGACTAGGTCTCGCTATTTTTGCCCGTGGAACCATAGGCTCACGTTGCCCGGGGTACCACGGACTCAAGCAGCCCCCAGCCTCAGCTTCCCAGGTAGCTGGGGTTATAGGCGTGCACCACCACGCCCAGCTATTTTTTGGGACTAGGTCTTGCCCTGAGCAGGACGTGAATCGTGATCCCTAGCCCCAGCCGCTTCATATAGGCATGTGCCACTGTGCCCTGCTACATGGGGCCTCTTGATGTTCCCAACCTCTGTTTGGTACTTAACTGTTCTGAGGTGAGGATCGTTTCTGAGGCTTTTTGTCTCTGTGTATGTGATTAGAATCACTTTATTAGCATACAGTTCACATACTATAAAAGTCACCCTTTTAGTGTGTACCATTCAGTGGTTTTTTAGTGTACTATCAAGGTTGGGTCACTGACATCACTATCTAATTTCATTGTGGATTTGATTTACACTAATGATCTGCCCTTTTTAAATTGAGTAGTTTGTTTTGTTGTTAAGTTGAATGTTCTTCTTGGATGTTAGCCTCTTACTAGATGTTTGATGTGCAAATATCTTCTCCCATTCAGTGGGCTCTCTTTTTAGTCTGCTGATAAACTTTTTAAAAAAAAAATAATAATTTTATTTGTCTCATTTGCGCATTAATTGATCCCCTGAGATATGGCCCTCCCTCCTCCCCCCTTCATATCTCCCTTCCAGTCTCTCCAACTCCCCTCTTTCTGTGATTTATTGGTTGGTGAAGTTGATGTTCAGTTGTTCGTTGTTTGGCCCATTGGTCTCTTCCGATATCTGATAAATTTTCTTTTCCTGAGTTCCTGTGACCTGCTGGTCTGCTGCTTAATTTCTAAGAATAACTTTGAGACAGGTAGCCCGTCCCAGCTCATCTGGGAACTCTTGTAGGACAGGTGTGTAGTGTTGCTCTCCAGGTTCCTTTTTTGTGGCATTTTCTGCTGTGAAATTGACAGTCTCCTTTTCTTCAGACCTGTGTGGTGGCTGGGATTCGTGCCTCCCCATTCATGCTGGCCGCCTGCTCTGTTCTGGTGTCTGTCCTTTGGTGCTGCTTTTAAGCCTTTTAGCTCTGGTGTCTGGATCCTATCTCTTGGCCAGTGGTGTTAGAGGCTTCCGCAGTGGGACAGACTCCTAGAAGGTTTGTCCATCTCTTCTTCACTCTTGTGGTTTACAGTTTTGTTGCAGGGCTGCAGCCCCTTCTCTGTGGCTTTCTTTCCCAGATGGGAGAGGAGGGCACTTTGCTCACCTTGGTGTGATCTCTGGATCCAGGGGCTTATTTCATTAAGCCCTAGAACATTGTAGGCAAAGCTTTTTGCTATGTCATTTATGTGATTAATCTCACAGTCATGTCTTTTGAGTCTGATCTTGCTCAGTTTGGGTCACCCCAGTGATGATCATGATCAGGGCCTTTGTTTGTTCTTCTTTTCTTCTGTATGTCAGTCAGTAGATTGTTGATTTTCTCTATCCCAGTGACATCTGTTACATCTGTTAAAGTGGGAGTGACAAGAGGCGGACACCCTCTCCCCTCCTCCCCACCCCCTAGCCTTCAGCAAAGGTGCTGCCTCCCTCCCACCCCCACCCCCCAGGCATTGGTGGGAGCCTAATCTGTGCACTGGAAGCAGGTGGACTCAGACCCTGCCCCCCAGTCCGGCTTGACCAGTTCCAGGCTGGATAGCGAGGCCCAAAGTTTCCCCCTGCCCACCCGCACACCAGAAAGAGGTACTGCCCCTGCCCCTGGACACAAAGGGGCTAAGGGCCATCCTCCCTCTCAGGACCCCATGGAGTGCTTATTACCCTGGGGCCCTGGCGGCTGCCACCAGGGACATTGGTGGGAGCCTCATCTGTGCATGGGCCTGCCGCAGGTGGGCTCAGACCTGATAAACTTCTTTTGCTGGACAAGAGCTTTTTAATTTGATATAGTCAGAGAAGTCTGTCTTTTGGAGTCTGAGTAGTTCCTTTTCAGATAAACGATTTGCAAATATTTTCTCCCATTTTGTTTTTCACTTTCTTTTTTTTTTTTTTTTTTGAGACTAGGTCTCGCTGTTTTTGCCTGTGGAACTGCAGGCTCATCTTGTCCATGGTACCACACAGACTCAAGCAATCCCCAACCTCAGCTTCCCAGGTAACTGGGATTACAGGCGTGTGCCACTATGCCCAGTTATTTTTTGGGACTAGGTCACTGTGTTGCCCCAGGTGGGACTTGAACCGCGATCCCTAGCCCCAGTTGCTTCATAGACTGAAGCTTACAGGCATGCACCACTGTGTCTCACTTTTTGTTTTTTGTGAGACTAGGTCTCGCTATTTTTGCCCCAGAAACCACAGGCTCACGTTGCCTGGGGTAGCACAGACTCAAGCAATCCCCAGCCTCAGCTTTCCAGGTAGCTGGGATTACAGGCGTGTGCCACCATATCCAGCTGTTTTGTGGAACTAGGTCTCGCTACGTTGGCCCGAGCAGGACTTGAACCGCGATTCCTAGCCCCAGCCGCTTCATAGACTGAAGCTTACAGGCACGAGCTACCGTGCTCGGCTGTTTTTCGCTTTCTTAATGGTGCTTTTGAAGTGTGACTTCTGAATTTTGTTAAGTCTTTATTTTTTTCCTTTGTATCTTGAATGCTTGGTGTTCCTTAGTTCTTTTAAGGGCTCTTTAAAGCTTAATATTATTTTGGACCAGGAATGGTTAATATAATAAAATCCTTCAGGATTTCTATTGTGCAAAATTTAAAACATATGCAAAAATAAAGAGAACTGTATAATGAGACCCATGTAGCCATCAGCCAACATCAGCAAACAACGTATCATCATGGCCATTCTTGTTTTATCTCTTACTACTTTCACTTCATTTATTTCCAATGAAAATTATTTTGAAGCAAGTTGCAGACTTCATGTCATTTCAACCATAGATAGTTCTGTTAGGATCTGTAAAAAATAAAAAGGGTTTTGTTCATTAACATAACCATCATATCAAGCCAGGCATGGTGGTGTGCACCCTGTAATCCCAGTTACCCAGGAGGCTGAGGATCATTTGAGTCTGTGGGTTTGAGACAACCTTGGGCAACATAGTGAGACCTAGTCTTAAAACAAAAAATACCATATCATATCACACTCTTAAAAAGTTGACACTCAGGCCAGGCATGGTGGCGCATGCCTGTAAGTGACAGCCTAGGGAGCCGTGGCTTCACACTCAGTCCTTGATGTTATAGGCTAGGCTCTTTACATCTGAGATTTTTAATTGGATCCAGTGATAAAAGTACTACTAGAAAATTCAGCAAATTTTGATAGTTTGGTTTTCCTAAGTAGTTCCCCTGACTGTTCTAATTGCTTAAAAAAAGCAGTTACTACCCAACAAAACCCTTCAATACTCTCAGCCTCAAGAGTGTTTTTTCTTTTCACAGCCTTCTCTTTTGTACTTGAATAGATCTAGTGATGGAGTTTTAATCATGGCAAACATCTTCCCTTCTTGATACTGTGTCATTTTATTTGACACATATATCCATGTCCAACCTCTGCACAGTGTTTAAAGTGAAAGATTAACTTACGACTTTTGCCCTCAATTTCTAGCATAGGAATTTTTTTTGAAAATCCTACTCTTATCTAAGATTGCACAAATATTAAGAGAAACCTGAGAAAATAAGGTGATCCCATCAGTGTGTATTCTCTCTGCTCTCCAGGGATGCAAGCTGTGTGTCCTCACCCCATGCCTGGCAGACTATGCCCTCTCTCAAGGTACAGTAATGGGGGTGTTCAAAGCAGATAAGCAGTGCTGATGAGGGAGAGAAATGGAACATAGAATTTCTCCAGATTCCACGGTGAAAGACACCATAGAGACAAGGCTATGAACAAATGTTTGAAATGTAGGAATAGGGTTGAACAGACATCTTTACTGTGGGCCCCCCAGAAGCTTAACTGTAAAGTCATGGGCCTCTTATCATCACAGAAATGGTGGCCTTGGAGAGGACTGGGCAGTGCTGATAAAAAGTAACAAGCCTCAAAAGAGGTTAGGTAGTTGCTGCAGGATCCTGAGAATAGGTGTAGCGTGATAGAACCCCCTGACAAGGGGGTTCAGTATAATGGACAGTTTCTCCCTGGGCAGTTTCTGCTGGGGTACCGTGGGGAGTCCTCTCTACCTTCATCAGCAACTCTAGGACATATTCTTTAAAACTGTCTGGTGCCTGACTAGCTTTGAAAATAAATGTTAAGTGACTCTAAAATAAAAACAGCCCCAAACCCTAGCACTAGTCTTGGTCACTTCGCATTTTCAGACTTTTGTCTGGCAAATGGGATCATGTGTGACCCAGAAGTTTTCCCCCTCACCAACCCTGTCACCAGCTGATACAAAGGAATAACTAAAATGGATGTGAGAGTAGTTTATAAGCCTTGAGTGCACTGTAAGGGTGATGGCTGATTGTATCTCACTAGTCAACTCTACCTTTTCTGCAGTCCTGAGTACACCTGGCCCAGATCTGAGTAAAGGGAGACTGGAACAATGAGTATAAATGCAAAGGTATTGGCATCTGTTAATGTTTTTCAGGGAGTGAAAGCTCTCCTTGCTTAAGGGGGATGCTTTCTTCTCAAATACACTTTCAGCTTTTTCTCCCCCTTAACCTTGGCTTTTATAGTAGTGTCTCTGCCCACTTCTACCTTGCTCTAGACCTTTCTTCATAATTTGGACCAATGCGTCAAGGTGTTTTTTAATAGGCTTATTTTCTGTTGTCAGTCTGTGCTGCCTCACTCTCTGGCCTGAGGTTGGGACATGGTCTAACCACAGGATTAACATGCCTCTGGTGGGATACTGTAGGGTAAGTGATTTGGTCAGGCTTTTTCTTCATGGGCCTGTATGACTGGCACCTGGAATACTGTCTTCACCATGATCGTGCGGTCCAGTGGGTGTGCGTGTGTGTTAGTGTGGGCACCTGGGCCTAGGAGAGAGAGGGGTGCAGAGAATATGAGAGAGCTCCAGAGAGAGTGAGCCTAGGGAAGATTACTGGGGGGCTGGCCTGTCTCCTGGCCGGCCTCCCCTCTTTCCTGGCCCCAGCCCTGCTTTGCCTGGTGTATCTGTGTAACTGCTAGAACCTATGTAGGTTGGTGAGCCTGATGCTTGCACTGCATTTGGTGTCATGAACAGGCTGCTTCCTTTATATATACCTTCTCCAGTTTCACCATCCTTAGTAATATTTTACTTGAAACTTTGTGTTGCAGAAGTTTTCCCACTCCTTACAGTTTTGGGAGGAGTAAATTATAATGCTTTCTTCTGGTGTCTTTGACTATGAAATCTTGGAGCTGGAGTATATTTGGTTGCTGAATAGTGTAAGGAAGGAGATATTTGATATACATAAGATCCAGGAAATGGAGCCGGGCATGGTGGTGCGTGCCTGTAAGCGGCAGCCTAGGAAGCCGCGGTGGGGACCAGGGATCGCAGTTCGAGTCCCGCTCGGGACAACATAGCGAGCCCTAGTTCCAAAAAAATAGCAGGATGTGGTGGCACATGCCTGTAATCCCAGCTACCAGGGAAGCTGAGGCTGGGGATTGCTTGAGTCTGTGGTACTCCGGGCAACGTGAGCCTGCGGTTCCATGGGCAAAAATAGCAAGACTTAGTCTCAAAATAAATAAATAAATAAATAAATAAAAGATCCAGGAAAGGAGGAAAGGCGTGGTGCCAGCAGTTGTGTTTCCAACTAGACCCCATTGAGTTTCACAGCCCCTTATGCAAAAAGCAACTTCCAGGTATTGCTAATGCAGTTAGTTACCTGGCGAATGGGAACCCAAACCTATAGCAGCTTAATTTCATTTTTCATAGTCCAAAAGCTATTGTTGAGAATGGGGCAGGAACCAGACATGTCTCAGTTATACCTTGAGGAAGGGAATTTTGTTTTTGAGATGATTTAAGTGCTTTAAATTCCTCAGCTGAAAATTAGAGATATACAGACGAGACACACAGAGGGTTTCCCAGTCCCTGTGTCAACCCTCATTCCTTTAGAGTAAGGTCTGGGACTCTCCTGATCACTTAACTGTTTATCAGGTTTTGTGACCAGGAAAATGTCATCCATACTCATGTGTGGAGATTCAGCTGTATCAGCTTCATGTTTATGACCTTTGTATTATAAGTCTTTTCATCCATGCCAGTCTTCCTTGAGGGCCTGCTTTGTGCAATGCGTTCGTTGCTTGATCCTAAGAGGCACAGAAGTGAAAGTTATGCATCTGATTGCCTTCAAGTTGCTTATGCTTTGGGAGAGGAAACATACCTGAGAGTGAGTAACTCTTTTTTGAGTGTTGTGAGTACATGATAGAGGGAGTGCATTTTTCTATACAAGCACAGCCAAGACGGTCTCTCTGGCACCGCGCAAATGACTTCTTGTCTTGCAAGCAAACTGAGGGCAGGGCAGGTTCACTATCATTGATTTGGCAGACAGATAAGAGTCTTGGAGCCCTGGTGGATTTTACAAGCTTTAATATTCTCTCAGGAACCAGGTACATAGGCACATCAGGCAGGGAGGCTGGCATTCCAGGAGGCAGGCACCGGCTGCTCAGGGGGGCTGGGAGGCAGGCAAACCTTTATGCTCTTTTTCCGGGCCTTCTCTCTGGTGGTCTCTCGCCTCTTTTGTAGTTGCACTGGTACTGCTGGTACTGCTGTCATGCCCTGCGCCCCCACCCGTTTATTTGCTTCTGTGCTCAGGTGTGAACACTTAACACTTGTATCGCCCCCCCCATGGTTTTGGGCCCAGGTGTACACAATCACTAGTTTGCTTGCCCTGTGCCCATGCTCCCAAGAGCTTTCAATAGTAACATCAAGGCCACAGGTGATAGCTACAGGCTATCTATTAAGATTAACTCATTTACCTTATACTTCTCTTCTGACCTGTACCCAGCAGGCCTAGGGTTACCTTCAGGGAGTGAGTTGAGGTGCCTTTGATAAGATGACCTTGATATTAACTCTTTCTGTTGGCCTGCCCCCATTGCACCTGCTTTCCCACCCAAAGTGGACTATGTCTTTTTCTTTTGCCCACTGTTTAAATAACAATGAAAGATGAAGTCAGACTTAGTAGAGACCTTGAAGACTCATTTCCCTAAGGGAGTTCTCTTTCTGAGTTACATCTGAGTGTGTATCATATAGTTGGTGTGAACTGTGCCCCTCCTTTTGTTCATAATATATTTTTTTTGGAGAAGTTTGTGAAGAGACATGAAAAATATGAACAGCGCTGAGCTGTGTAACTTGCTGATTTTCATGTAATTCTTGGTTATTTGCCAGTTTGGTTAAAGTGCACTGTTTCCAGGGTGGGGGGGAGGGAGCAATGAATCTAGCCATTTTGTTAGAAAAACAAGGTGCTCTTGTGCTTGATAAAGCTGACTATGTAGATGTAGTGACCACCCACTGTTGGTGGTGAGATTCCGAGACCACCCTCCTCCCTGGAGAGGAAGTAAATGTCCATCCATGGTGGTGGTGGTGACAAATATTTGTGTAGTGATTGATTATCAACTCTAAAGACTTTTTGATTGTGTAGCAAAGAAACAAAGGGCAGAAGTCTTAGGAAACCCTTATAAATTGGTTTCAGCTCCTGCTGCTTTTGTTTCTCTCTGTTTAGAAAACTGAGACTGTACCATTGACATGGATTCCTTGCCTCTGCCTTCCTCATAGAAGAACAAAAGAACCTTCATAGTAAATATAATTAAACAAATTAAAAGAGAGCCTTAGCTGGCACGGTGGCTCGTGCCTGTAAGCTTCAACCTATGAAGCGGCTGGGCTAGGGATTGCGGTTCGAGTCCTGCTCAGGACAACATAGCGAGACCTAGTCCCCCCCAAAAATAGCTGGGTTGCAGATGCGGTGGCCAAGTGGTAAGGTGTCAGTCTTGTAAACCAAAAAAATAGCTGGGCGTGGTGGTGCACACCTGTAATCCCAGCTACCTGGGAAGCAGAGGCTGAGGATTGCTTGAGTCTTTGGTACCATGGGCAGGCAGTTCCACGGGCAAAAATAGCAAGATCTAGTCTCAAAAAAAAAAAAAAAGAGCCTTAGTAAAATTGAACTTCCTGTCCTTGATATTAACGATGCTGCCTTGGTCATCAGGAAGGAAAATGCTGGTGCTCAGTAAATACACATGCTTCTGAGGCCTCTATTTCTGCCTTCAGCTGATCTTTGTTTTGGCTTCTGTCTATGAAGCCCTTGTGTTCTTGTGTCCATGCTTGGTCTTGCCTAGCATGCTCTCTGTACACCCAAACTTCCACATTAATTTAGTCTCCATTTCATAGTAAAACTTTCTCTCTCCCACATTTATTACAGAGGACCTGTGTTTGTCTCTGGGTCTGCTAGCCTTTTTCCCTAACTGCTGGATAACTAAATAAATCTCTTCGGGCAAGACGGATTCATACAATATATAGTGCATCTCTCACCTGCCATGGTGTATCCTGACTGGCTATGACCGTGATATCAGGTCACACACGAGGGAGAAGTGGCAAGTAACAATCTCAAGAATCCTAGCTCCATGTATGTTCAAGCCAGCTTGGAATTACAGAAGCCTGGTTGAAATACTGACTTCATTGCCTACTCAAGAGTGTGTCCTCATGACTTACCTAATTTTACTGTAAGATATGAGCTATCAGCATATGTTAGAATTCTCTGCCTTTGAAAATCAAATATCATTTGATGTTGAACAAGAAATTGATACTGCATGTAAGGGCTGTTTGCCAGCCATCATTCTGGGAACACTTAATTGTAGGAAAGGGGACACAGCCTTATGGATAGCTTGTAGAAATGAGCCCTGTGATTTGTAGAACTCTACATCCTGTTGGGAAAGGAGAGGTGTGTTTTTTCTTTTCTAGGCAGACTTGCTACATGTTTGCCCTTGTCTAGCCCTGAGACACAGATAAACTAGTATTCTTGGTTTTGGCAGCTGTGCAATCCTTAGCATTGCTGCTTGGCAAAGTTTCTGCAAATCTTTGTTCTGGGTTTGGATTCCTTCCAGTAGTATTCCCCCAAATAATTACTTTAGAATTCCTTTATTGATGTTCAGCCTCACATTCACAGCGTAAAGATTTCTTGGTTTGATTTTAACCCTAGTATTTCTGTTGGTTTGGTGTTTGAGTTACTATTCACTTTTGTTTTCTCTGAGTTAGAACTCTTAAGTCATTTAAATGTGCTATGCTCAGCCTGAAGACTTTTTATCTCAGATGTTGTGTGTCTTCTTAGCAGCCTCTTCTCAAAACTTCTGGAAATAAAATGACCCTAGATGGAGATTCTCTCTTACTTTAGAAGCCTGGGGGCTGCTCTCCTGACAGAACTCACTGTCTTCAGATTCCCTAATTGCAAAATTAGAAACAAATCCTCCCCCCTCTCCCCCTCCCCATCCCCATGCCTCAGATGCCAGATAATATGTGAGGGAATAGTTTGCTAGGTTACTTGAGATCCGAGGCATGGATGATCTGCTTGTACTTGCTTCTTGTGTGGGAATTGCAGGTGTGCTGGGAATGAATGAGAACTTTAGGATTTCCCCAGTCATTTCCATCGTATAACAGGGGTGAATATGGATGGGAGTTCTCATATCTCAGTACACTGATGCACACTCTGGAACACTGCTCTCAGATTTAGTACTATGGCAGCTTTATAAGCATAGTTTTGGAGCACTGAGCATGAATGTGCAAGTCTATTCAACTGACCCTCAATTCTGGTAACTTCTGTTTCAATATCATGGCTCCTGTATTATAAAGAGAAGAGCCTTTGGTGCAAGTGATTTCATTCAATTCCTTGCTTTTCTATTACTAGTTGTATGACCTTGGGCAAGGTCTACATATGCTTTAGTTTTTGCAAATGAATAGCAATCGTGAAATTGTTATAGGGTTTAGTGAAAATTTGGGTAAATGCAGTTCCTAGCACAGTCTATTTCATTGTTGGTGCTGAATAAATAACTCTTTGTCCCCACTTTCCCTAGAATTTAAATGTACTGACTGCCTAGAAAGATGTCAAAGGATTGTTAAATCAACTATAGTGAAAGAATAAATTCCACTGGGCAGAAGCACAAATGCTATTGCATTATGTCATCTTAAATAGTAATTAGTTAATTGGACTCCAAAGAGTTTCAGCATTACTATATTTGGGGGTTTTCTGAACTGGAAAGGAGGCTGGGTCACTGGAAAGATGTTTCAGACACTGCTTGGGGCCATAAGCTGTTGTTAAACTGCAACATTTTGATAACATTATCCTACTTAATTTAGGTTTAGTGTACTTTTTTTTTTTTTTTTTTGAAGTGGATGAATTCAGCTTTGAATTTAATTCTGCCTTGTCAGGTAGATGACTAAATTGATTTGAAGAGGGATTTGATTTACCTTTGGTCTACCATGTATAAGCCTGGGTCACTTAAAAGAATTCCTCCCCTTTTTTTCAGACTAGCAGAAATCGCTAATGATTATTTTGTCTATTTTGCTTCACTAGGTTACAGTAATATTTGTAGGGTGTAGCAATAAAGTGAATTCGCCTTTGTGGGAATGCTTACATTTGCCAATTTAGCCTCTTGATTGCATCACTGCAAAAAAAAAAAATTCTCAGTGCTCTTGAGGGTTAGTCAGCAGGGGGCAGGGAAAAAGTAGTAGGGCAAGAAAAAGTAGATTAGTGAGAAAGAAACCATTATTAGCAATCACTTCTTTTTTTAGCTTGTGTGATACTGTGCTACATGTAATACTTTGGGTTTAATGGTTGGCACACAGGAATTTATACTCTTCAAAGAAGGTGAGTATAAACAAAGGCAGATTAGAAACACTATGTTAAATAGCACCCATAAAAATTATTTTTGCATTTCTAGTAATTTTGTTGCAGTTCCTCTTATTCAGAGGTCATTGCTGATGACTGTAACTTAGAAATGCAGCATGTTTCTACCACCCTTCAGAGCAAGGGGTCTTAGATTTCTTGCTGGTGGCCATCTCCTCAGCACTTAACTGGCCTGGCATGCTAGGTGTGGGATGGTTGAATAAATACTGATGGCCATTCTCTTTCCAGAGATCTACCTAATTGACTTATCCTTTTTTTTTTTTTTTTTTTTTTTTTTTTTTTTTTTTTTTTTTTTTTTTTTTTGAGACTAGGTCTCGCTGTTTTTGCCTGTGGAACTGCAGGCTCACATTGCCCGGGGTACCACAGACTCAAGCAATCCCCAGCCTCAGCTTCCAAGGTAGCTGGGATTACAGGCATGTGCCACCATGCCCAGCTATTTTTTTTGGAACTAGGTCTCTCTACGGGCCCCAGGCGGGACTCGAACCGTGATCCCTAGCCCCGGCCACTTCATAAACTGAAGTTTACAGGCACGAGCCAATGTGCCCAGCATACCTAATTGACTTGTTAGGTCAGTTCAGACCAGAGTTGCCTGTGAGGGACTGAGTATGTCCTCTAGTTTGATTGACAATGTTAATAATTATGCACTTAGGCTAGGCATGATGGCACGTCCCTTTAATCTCAGCTGAGGCTAGGAATTGCTTGAGTTGTGGGTTCGAGACCTGCCCTGGGGTTCGAGATCCATCCAGGGCAACATAGGGAGACTTAGTCTCAAAAAATAGCTGGGTGTGGTGGTGCATGCCTGTAATCCTAGTGACCTGGGAGGCTGAAGTTGGGGATCGCTTGAGTCTGGGATTGGGACTACCTTGGGCAATATGACGAGACCTAGTCTCAAAAAAATTTTTTTTATGCATGTTGCTGGGCATGGTAGCATGCGCCTGTAATCCCAGTTACTTGGGAGGCTGAGGCTAGGGATAATTTGAGTCTGTGGGTTCGAGACAACCCTGGGCAACATAGCAAGACCTAGTCTCTTAAAAAAACTCATGTCTTAGGGTGGTCAACAACTGCTAGAAAACTGAGGAACTGAAAGGAGGTTGTTGAAAACAGCTTCTTGGCTTTTCCCTGGGCATCTGTGCCTTGATGTCTAGGGCCACCTTCCTGGCAGTGTGGCCTATATGTGATGGTGGGAGCAAAGCATGGGATAGTCTGAAAATATGGTTCCTTCGGCCCCAAACACCTGTAGTAGTACAGTTAATCTCTGTACTTCACTGTTCTTTTCTCCATAGCACTGAAGCTGCAATTCATTTGATTCTTCCATTTTGGGGAAATGGCTCAGCTGGCTTGGCTCACTCATTTCCTTGTCAGGAAAGTCAGTGTGACCTTGACTGTCATCAGTGGGAAACTTTCAAGGAGCACATTGTGTTTCTGGCTAGATTGACTAATGATTGAAAAGCACTTTTGGTAACTCATCATGCTGTAAGTGTTGTGTACTGCTAATTTATTGTCCTAGGTTGGGGTGACAGACACTAATTTGCAAGAATCTAATTTCCAAGAATCGGTTCTGCCTTACCTGGATCATGCCAAGCACAGTGCTGCTCCTGTGGAGGGGACCTTGGATAAATACCACTGAAAGAAAAGTATTGCAGAAAGTAAAAATAAAGAAGAGATATACTTATTTTGAGTCATGGAAAATATCATGGAGTATCAATTTGTGGTCTAAGAATTTAGTAGAAAGTAACTTTGGATTTATGAAGTTCCTCTGAAATTTGTTGTTCTTAAGAGTCATTTTTGCAGGTCTGTTTTGCAGGTCACCAGCCTTTTGTCCATTCTTGGTGTTGTCTTGGGTAGAGGAGTCAGGACTTGAGTGAGCAGCTGTGATCTGCTGTTTAGGGAAGAGCAGCCAGTGAGAAGATGGCTTACATCACTGATTAGGGAAAGGCCAGGATCAGGACTCCTACACCAGGACTTTCATCTTGTGCAAAGTTTGCTACTAGAAAATCGTTCTCTGCATCTCTGAATTAGAGAAGAGAATATGGTAAACCTAATGTGGTGAGCTTTTCAGAAGCAAGAGTTGGTTTAAATATAGATGATCTGCTTTATTGGCAACCCAGAGACTGCGGGGAGGCAGTGGTGGGACTTGTTGTACCTCTCCTAAGACAAGTGAGGAAAGACCTTGGCACCCGTATATACCCAGTTTGTTTATGAAATATAAGCTCCCCTTAGAAGAGAAGGCTGGGAGAGGTCAGAGTCTGAGGTAGCATTTACCCCCTGCCTGGCTGGGGAAAAGGTATCTCTCCAAACACTCTCTGCGAATTGCTTCCATCCCCAGAAAAGATGGGGCAGCCAGGCTTATTTATTACACTGTATTTAACTGAGTACCAGCTAGCAGGGGTAGAGGCAGAAAAGTGCCTGTGAAACTGACAGTCTCTGGACTTGATTTTCTTTCCGAAGAGATTAAACAGTACCTCTGGAGCTGTGGAGTCCAGCCCTTATTCAGAGAAATGTAACCCTTTTCGACTTTAGAGACTTGATTTATGTACACGGGAGGCTGCCCAGAGCCAAGGGGGAGCTGGTGCTTTGGCGAAGGCAGCAGCCACTCCCCCACCGGGTTCCAGCCTGCCGGTTCCAGCCTGCCGGGTTGCTGACTCCAGGCCCTAGGGCTCTAGGTGGGTCCAGGGCTAGCCCTCGTGGGTTTGCAGCATATCCTCTTCAGTATTCCACAGCAGCTGTCTGGAGTTTTTTCTGCTGTGCCTGAACTGATGTCATTTCCCCCTTGGCAGACGCTTCAGTTTTGCTGCGTCTGAGATATGTCATGAGAAGGTGGGGGTGGGTCAGAGCCAGGGGTGGGGGGGGAATAGCTAGGAGAGCAGGAGGGAGAGTGCTGGCTTGATCCCGGGACTCTGTTTACTTTCTCCTTTGCTAAAGAAGGCCGGTTAACTGGAACCTGAGCACGCAGGCCCACCAGGGGAAATGCTGCTTCCAAGACCTTAACTTTTAAGCTGGTTTGCTCCCAGCGTTAGTGTGGACAATGCTCTTACAGGATGCCTTTCCTTTTGGGTCTTAGACAGGTAAATTGCACTTGGATCGGTTCGGGAAGGGAAGAAGGGTGGCAGCTTGTTTATTGTATGACTGCTTTGGGTTGAGGGAATCTTTTAGAAAATGTCTCACAGTTATAGCAGGCTAGCTCCTGTACAGAATTTGCCAGTTGTTCCTTAATTTCCAAGCCACCAGCTTCTTAACCACCCCCTCTGTCCGACCCTCGGTCTCTCTGGGACTGTGCAGTCTGACTTGAGGCACAGTAAGACTTTCTGAAACCTTATGGAGGGAACAGTTGATGGCTGAGGCTGAGAGGAGGAGAGGCAGAGTGGGATTCTTGCTCGGAAACCCCTTTTAATTCTTCTCCATTTTGATTTGGCTAATTGGCAGAGATTTCTTCACAGTTCTCTGGTTCTGAAGAGATTCCAAGTTGGGGGTGGGGATGGTTTTTCTTTTAAAGGGAAGGGTTCCCAGAGCTTTTCTCCTTTTAACCATGAGGTCAGGGCTGCCTGACTGAGGGACGACCTGCAGTCCCCTGAAGGAAGGGGGCTGGTAGTGACCACATTTTGGCCATCCTGACAGATTTCAAAGCCAACAGACCCCTTGGCAGAGGCTTGATTGCTTTTTGAGCCAATGTTTTAAGCAGGGGCACTAAATTATAGCCCACAGCCTAATGCAGACTGAGGAAACAGTAGCAGGGCCAGCTGCTGTCTGCTGAGAACACAGCTGTTGCCAACTATTTGTTCCTGGGCTTCTGAGAGTTGGCCGCCCCCACCCACTCTTGGGGCTGAGAAGCACGTCTGTATAGGAATGTGTAACCGTAACCAGTGGTGGCTGTAAGAGGGGGTAGGGGCAGACACACACACTGCTCCCTGTTCGTGGGTAGGGAAAAGCCTCAAGAGATTCAACCAGAAGCCTTAACAGAGGCTCTGCTGGCTCGATCTCACTCAGAAAAGTGCTAGGTGAGCAAATCTCCCTTGGGTTGCCTGAAATTTTTGAATGTCTCTGAAAAGGTTCACATCTTCCATTGCTGCTTTTGTCATTCTTCAGTGTTCCTTTGTTGCAACAGATAAACAGAGTGGGGACTCTATTAGAATCCCCCTCCCCCAACACTGTCCTTAAGCCTAAGAGACTGAGTGAGCCCTGGCGAGGATTTTGAGCTTTGGAAATGGGATGGTTGGAGCCTCCCAGCTTTGTCAGCAGGGTAAGAGGGGGGAGGGGAGACTGCCTGGTAGACTGGAAAGAGCAGGTCTAGGGAACCAGAAAGACCTGTATCTGTACTCTGGCTCCCCCACGGGGTTAGGCAGGCCTCCTAAGTGGGCTGCTTGACTGCTCTGAGCCGCCTCTTTGAAATGGCAATAATAATACCCACTGGAAGCTTTTTAGGAGCATTTCACAACAGAATGTGTGCAAAATACTAGCACTATGGCTGGCTGAGAGGCATTTCATGAATGCCTCTTTAAATGCAACTTTAGTACTACTTTTATCTGGTCTTTCCTAAAGGACACCAGACTGCCAGGGGTACAGGAAACTAGAAGCTGGGGGACAGATTCTTTGTAGAGGTTGGGGGGGGCTGGGCTGAGCCCTTGTACCTGTGATTGATGTTGCCTGGGTTAGGAGGTCTGCTCTTTGAAAGAAGGGGAGGACCTGTGTTCCATCATCTCTCCTCTTTGAACTGATGGAGGCCTGGGTTAAGTTAAAGACAGCAAGGAGGATAAAGGACCCAGGTTGGTTGCAGCGGGGAATATCTCAGTGGAACAACAGTAGGTGAATTTCTTGCTCTGATCTCTGAAGGTATCCTGGAAGAAGGCCCTTTGCTCTAGACTGATTTGATTCAAACCTTGTCTATAAAAATCTTGAGTATTTTTTGTGACCTAACTTTGTTGCATTTCTGCACCAGATAGTGTAACTATTCTTTTACTGGAGGTATGAAAAAGCCAATCTCTAAAAATTGCTTGTCAATCTGTCATTTTAAAAAAATGATGCAAAAATATGTATGCTGTTAGTTTTTATCCTTCATATATAGTATGTGCTTTCATATATTTCTCTTCCTCTTAGTTCACCGAACAGTGCGCTGTCTTATGTCTTATGACTCTAGATCCACAGCAGTGCCTGCTGTGGCTTATAGAGTTAAACCACTTGTCCGAAGTTGAACAGGGAAATGGCAGTTGAAGTGTGCTTTTAAACTTGGATCTTTTCGTTCTAAAGTCCCCTTTCCCCCCCTCACTATCTAGGCTGCACTACCTGTGTCTGAGATTGGAGTAGGATTGTTATTGTTGTTGGGCATATTTTCTGAAGTGTGTGTCCGTTGTAATTTACTCTGGGGAAGACTTGCTGCAACACCTCAGTATGTAGATTTTGAACACTTCATGAATTCAGTGACTGTAGACTTGGTCCAAATGAACCAAAAATAAATTAAGTGCTATCCTTAACTTCCAAGAAGCTTGTATGCTGATGCAGTAATTCCCAAAATGCATAAGAGTAACCTGCAAGTGGACCTTATTAAAATGTGGATTCTATAGGTCTGGAGTTAGGGTCTAGGAATATGCATTTCTGGTAAGTTTCTCAGGTGTTTCTCGCCCAGGTAGTTTCTGATCATACTTAGACTCTGTGCTCCCCTTTGCCTCTGCTGAGTGACATGGAAATAATTACTTGATACCCTGCTGAGACTGTAGCAAGGAATACCTAAGAACTAGGCTAGCAGAAAGTAGAAAGGCATCTTAACCTGACTGAAAGTGGAGTGGGCATGGAAGACTTTCCAGAGAAGGTGATATCTGCATCTTGAAGAAAGAGTAGGAATTTAGTACAATAGGAGCTGGGAAAGAACATTCCAGACACATTGGTTGGAAGTCATTTTTTTTGAAGATGCAAAGGGAAACTCATCCCTAAGTTTTGGTGTTAAGTATGCCTGAGGTGCAGGGCAAGAATAGTGGCTCACCAATAATTGGTGTCCTTTATGACAGAGGAGAAAACGGAATACCTTGTGCAGCACAAATTCTGTGTTTGACAAGAACAGGCTACATTCGCCCTTCCATGCAAGGGATATGCAAGGGAGCTATGGTGTTTACTAAATACTGTTTTTCTTGTGTATGCTTAGAGGAGCTCAAAGTTCAGAAAAGACCTCCTGTACCAAATTTGAGACACAACACAGTTAACTATGCTATCCCTATTATCTGAGACCCAAAAATGGGTTTTTTGGTTGAGACAGCTCATCATGTCTGTCTAACAGATGGGTTACTGATTTTCAGAGAACAAGATTGCAACAGAATGTTCTTAGACTGCTTTGAGTGAATTCTATTTCCTGTTTGATTGAGGAAGCATTGATTTTTGTCATGGTGAAAGATTCTTTTGCCCAACATTCCATATCTGAAAAGTATCACTGTACCTACTCTAATCAAGCATGCTGTGGGTACAAGGAAGCATAAACTGTCTGCCCTCAAAGGATGTACAGTCAGGTGGGGGGAGTAGTGTTAAGTGCACAGTTGTGGACCTTCAGCGGTCGGTGAAATGACATTAGAGAGCAAAAGGGTGCTGCCAGAGTTTAAAGTTGTGAAGAGACAACGTTGAGCAGGTAGTCCTTTCCAGTCACTACAGTACTTAACTGTAGGAAAGGACTAGTTGATGGTAAATTCTAGTTTGTGGAATGCAGCCTAGATCCATCTGATAATATGTCTCAGGATGTTGTCGTCTCTGTAGACAGGATCACTGTAACCCAAATTGTCTTCATGAGCAAAATGCCGTGATCCTGATACTGGAAATGAGTAATCTCCAAACACTGGGGTGGGTCTGGGACTTTCACAGTTAGGGCATCCTTATTCATGCTGGAATTAGTCATGAATTGAGGCATAGGGGTCAAGTCAAAGCACAAGGGACTATTTACATTCTTGAACTGCAAGAGAGGTAAGGATAGACAGTTAGCCAGGCATGGTGGCACGCTGGGAAGCAAGTTGTCAGAGTGCTGGGAAGCAAGAGGCTTGGAATCGCTTGAGTTCATGGGTTCAAGACTACCCCAGGCAACATAGTGAGACCTGGTCTCGAAAAAGCAGCTGGGTGCCATGGCAGGTACCTGTAAACCCAGCTACCTGGGAGGCTGAGACTGGGGATTGCTTGAGTACCTGGTACCCCACGCAACTTGAGTCTGTGGTACCCGGGGCAACATAGCAAGACCTAGTCAACAACAACAAAGCTGACCAGAAGCTGAGTGTGACAAGTCAGCCAGAATGTTAAAACCCAGTCTACTAGGGAATAGCCAGGCTCTTAGCTACTCTCAAAGCTAGCACAGAAATGGAGAATAGCCGTGACTTGGGAAGGGAAGAGGGAATTTACCAACTTCTGATTTAACCCTTATTAGGGCATATGGACTTGATGCTTTCATTATTCACCATGTCAGCCACCATGGTATGGGAGGTCTTATCTCTTCCCACTGAGAGGAAACAAACTCAAGAAGTGCTCAGCTCAAGAACTCCGCTCATGTGGCCTTGGAGGCTCCAGGGCCAGGTGTTCTCTGCTGTTGCTCTGGAGACACCTGCACCAAATCCTGTGCTGGCTTCCCCTGGTGCCTGTGCTCTGCAGAGGACAAAGCACTCCCCTCCTCTGACCTCCCCTCCTGAGTGTGCTCACGTCTCTATCAGGTTCAGGGCCAATTGAGCAAGATCCTGCTTGGAAGAGAGCTGGGGAATAAACACAGCAAACACATGGTGACACTTGTTTGGACTACCCCAGGTTGAAGCCAAAACCCTTATCTGAACTGAGTTGTAAAAATGTTATTAAGTGACAGCTCCACAAAACAGCTCAGTTCCCCTGTATCCTCAAGGTGAGAAAGGGTGGTTATTATCCAAACCCTTCAGGGGAACTTTCAACCCCAGCCCCCCACTCAGTCCCCCCAGGCACCTGTGTTGCAAGAAACTGCATATGTGGAGGAATGTGGCTTGTGTTTCATGTCATTCCTGTTATCAAAGCAAAGAGTAACCAGTGGATCAAGTCAGTAACTCAGTGGAAAAGAAAGGCTGTTGATTTTGAAACTTTCAGCCAGAATGGAGCCAAAGAAAACATTCCCTTCCTCCAGTGAGGTTGACCCACCCCCTCCCACCCCTTTCCCTTTAAGAGGTAAATTTCAGTCCAGGTAAACTGTCATTTGGGGCTACTTAGAAAAAGGTTCTAAACATTCCTTCCCCTTCCCCAGTTCCCTAGAGGCCAGATTCCAGGAGCTCAACTGTCCCTTCTGTATTTCTTGACTCCACTTGTGCTCATTTGTTCAGCAGTCATTGATATGCCCCTTCGTGTTGACCTGCTTTAGCCCTTTTTCTGTAGCCACCGAGGCCCAGCTGAACTTGAACCCTGCCCTTCACAGGAACTTCTGATTTCTGTTGCTAAAGTGGGGATTCAGTCCCAGGAGGTGACTTGGTTGAGCTATCCTGTTCTCCCAGCTGAAGGAGAGAGCTGCGTAGAAAACTTTGCATCTTGGGAGTTAGGGAGACAAGCTTGGAGAATTGCTGAAGTGTGACTGACTTCTCTTGAAAGGAGCTAAGGGTTTGCCTGGTTCATGCAACATATGAGGCTCTGGTCCTTTGTTAGTGGCTAGGTTATTGTTTGATTCTCTTGCTTTCCAGCCTGCTTTTAGGATCACCTGCAACATGATGTATATTATTGTTGTTAGTTCAAATACCTCTCAACTCATGTGGTTTTTATCAAGGGTTTGGAGATCCCTGGTTACCTACCACACAGTGATACCTGTGACCTGAATTCTTGTGGGTGTGGCTCTGAAGTGTGCTAGGAGGTCCCCATCACAGGAGGTGCAAAAAACAAACAAACAAACAAAAAAAAAAACCCCACTGGTCCCCAGAGGAGCTTCTGGATATGGGCCAGATTCAAAGATAAGAACCCTATAGGTTATAGGTAGGACTCTGGCTGGTCATGCAAAATCATATTACTCCAGCCTTGACCTAACTCTTTGAGGATGCCTTTATGCCCGTATTGTGTGCTGGGGCACATGGGAGGATGAGATCCCACAGATTACTTGACTGTCATGTCAGTCACCAGGTTCAGCATTTTCTGAAGATTTAGGCAGATCTGGTTCTTTGAGAGTGTAGGGACACTGAGGCTAACATGGCACCTCCTTTAAGGATTTAGAGAGTGGATGTTAAGCCCATGAGGCCATCTGCAGCAGGACTGGATGAAAGGCATCTACACTTAATTATGGGGTGTAATTTCCCTGAGCAGTGGTTCTATATTAGAAAAAGATGAAAGATTTATGCATTCTGAAGAGAAACCGGAGTATTAATGGTTCTAAATTAAAGGTAGTATTTTTCCCTGCCCAGTGCCCTTTGAGAATGTTTGAATATAGTAGGTTGTCACCACTGGGATTGGTGTCGGGGTGGGATGTTGCTTCCATCATCCAATGAGTAGAGGCCAGTGATGTACCTAAGAAACAGCCTGCTAAGCATAGGACATTCTTCCACACGGAATATCTGTTTCCAAACGTCAGTTTTGTGAAGGTGGGAAAATTCTGACCTAGTTATTGCCTATGCACAGGGGGGTCAACTGTTTAGGAAGGAGTCTTATAAGTTACAGAACCAGCAGAGGTGGGGTGGGGCTGGATGTTTTAATAAAGGAGAAATTGGTGCATTTTCTCCTGGACCATTCTAAGCAGTAAATGTTAATTACCTGACCAAAGATTTAGAATGCTGGCATCTTGAGCTGGGCACTATGGCGCGTGCCTATAAGCTTCAGCCTATGAAGTGGCTGGGGCTAGGGATCGCAGTTCAAGTCCCAATCAGGGCAACACAGCTAGACATGGTCACACACATACACACACGCACACACGCACACACACACACAAAGCGTGGTGGCACGTACCTGTAATCTCAGCTATCTGGGAAGCTGAGGCTGAGGATTGTTTGAGTCCGTAGTACTCCGGGAAACGTGAGCCTGTGGTTCCATGGGCAAAAATAACAAGACCTAGTCTCAACAACAACAAAAAAGAATGCCGACATCTTGCTTGTCCCTAACCAGCAGGTGTTATATCTTAGAGGCCAGGTTTAAGGTTAATGGTAGCCAGTAGACATGATCAAGTTTTTCTGGAACTATTTTTTTTGAGACTAGGGCTCCCTTTTTGCCCATGGAACCACAGGCTCACGATGCCCGGGGTACCACAGACTCAAGCAATCCCCAGCCTTAGCTTCCCAGGTAGCTGGGATTTCAGGCATGTGCCACCACGCCCAGCTATTTTTTGGGACTAGGTCTCACTATGTTTCCTCGAGCAGGACTGGAACCGTGATCCCCGCGGCTTCATAGGCTGAAGCTTACAGGAATGCGCCACTGTGCTGGGCTCTTTTCTGGAGCTTTTTATCTCTTGTTCTGAGTAATTTGGATAATCATTACCCAGTAGGGCAGATGATTGGTAGTGCCTAAACTTCCTCTATACTGTTTAAGGAACAATTAGGCTCAGTTATTTTAACATTAGTCTTTATTTTCAGTCTGGTGCCTTTTGCTGTGAATTGGTTTGCTGTCATTTATCTGATTTTTATTAACCCATTATGTATTTTATTGTTTTGATTTTATTATGTATTTATTATTTTAAAATTTAATTTAATTAATTTTATTTATTTTTTTGAGACTAGGTCTCGCTATTTTTGCCTGTGGAACTGCAGGCTCACGTTGCCCGGGGTACCACGGACTCAAGCAATCCCCAACCTGAGCTTCCCAGGTAGCTGGGATTACAGGTGCGCCCACCACGCCCAGCTATTTTTTTGGGACTAGGTCTTGCTACGGGCCCCTGGTGGGACTCCAACCGTTATCCCTGGCCGCAGCTTCCTAGGCTGCCGCTTACAGGCATGCACCACCATGCCCTACCTATTTTTTAACTTTTTACTATTTATTTTGTTCTTTAGATCACAACCTCTGTAAGTGGTTTTTGGGATACCTCCCCCACCCTCCTCCCTCTGGTGCCCCTTCCATTCTCTCAAACCCCACTCTTTGTTGTTTACCAGTTGTGCTAAAAGTCTATTAATCTCTTTCTTTCCTGTGGCAGTGTCCTTTCCCCGGGTGAGGGACTTTGTTATTGGAACCAGGGGAGCCTTGCTGGTAGGTTTTCAGTCTTAAGTTTGCGTTGGGTGGCCAGTCTTGTATTCATTTGTGATCTGTCCATGTTTTCTTGCTGCAGGCCATCTTCTCCAGTCCCATTTTCGCTGCTTTGCTGCTTTAATCAATTATAGCTCTGTTGTGAGATTTAGGGGGTCTCGCCCCCATCTGGTGTCGGTGAAGAAGTTTGTGAATACAGGTGTCTGTGAAAGGCTTTTGGTGGATCATCTCCTCTGTGTCAGTTTGCAGTTTTGATGTGGGGCCGTTACCCCATCTTTGGTCTTCTTCTCCTCCGGGGCCATTGCCCCATCTTTTGGTCTTCCTCTCCTCCTGTTGTGTGGGGAGGGGTGTTGCTCTCCTAGAAGGCATCTCCAAAATGAGGTCCCGGATTTTCCGGCCCTGTGAGCGCATAGGCCCCGTAAGCACATCGTGACTTCGTGTCTCTACAGTTGCTTCTCTTGTTTCGCATGCACTGATTCTCTCGGTTGTCCATCTGCTGTGTCCAGTTCAGGTTTGTGGGCTGGTTTTTGCATGATCCCTCATCCGTTCTATGATGGGGTTGTGTTGCGCATGTTCTTGCTCTTGAAGTTTAGCTGGAGTGAGTGTGAAATGAAAGGACCCCCTCACACACACCAGTACCTCCCTGCACGGGGGCAGGGCCCAGATGGCTGAGCCTGCGCCCTTCCATGCTCTCCTTAGGCTGGGAGCAGGGGGCAACGTGGCTCTACCAATCCAGGCTGCAGATGGCTACCCTGTGCAGCAACCACCTGCTAGTGGGTGGGCCACTGAAACCCCCACCCCATCCCCCTTCCAGGGCTCACCCAGCTTAGGGGGCTTACCCAGGAACCTTCACCTCCTTTGCTCCCCGCTGGCAAGGGAGCTCCATTGGCTATGGAACCGGGCGCGCAGCAGCCCTCAGGTGGCTGCCTCCTGGTGCAGGACTCCTATCATCTGACACTTTTTTGGCTTCTTAAGTGTAATGTCTTGGAGTTCAGGAAGTTTTTTTTTTTTTGAGACGAGGTCTCGCTATTTGCCCATGGAACCACAGGCTCACGTTGCCTGGGGTACCATGGACTCAAGTAATCCCCAGCCCCAGTTTCCTAGGTAGCTGGGATTACAGGTGCGCGCCACCATGTCCAGCTATTTTTTGGGACTAGGTCTCACTGTGTTGCCCCAAGCGGAACTCGAACCACGATCCCTAGCCCCAGCCACTTCATAGGCCGAGGCTTACAGGCACGAGCCACCGTGCCCCAGAAAGTTCTTTATAATGATTTTTTGGAGAGCGAACTTCTGAATCTGAAGATTTAAAAACAACAACAAACTTTTATCTGTTTGCAGTGAGTTCATTGTTACTGTGACCCCTTCTCCAAAGTAGAAGTAAACAGTTTCCTTGAACAATGTTTGACTCTGCTGGTGCTAAATCCCTGAGCCTGGTTTCTAGATAGACAAGCTCACAATGCAAGCTCATTGCAATTTCTTTTTCTTCCAACAAAAGGCTGCCTCGGCTGGGCATGGTGGCTCGTGCCTGTAAGCTTCAGCCTATAAAGCAGCCGGGGCTAGGGATCGCCGTTCAAGTCCCACCTGGGGCCCGTAGCAAGACCTAGTTCCAAAAAAATAGCTGGGTGTGGTGGCGCGCGCCTGTAATCCCAACTACCTGGGAAGCTGATGCTGGGGATTGCTTGAGTCTGTGGTACCCCAGGCAACATGAGCTTGCAGTTCCATGGGCAAAATCAGCGAGACCTAGTCTCAAAAAGAACAAAAAACAAAAGACTGCCTCAGGGGGATGGAACTATTGAGAAAACATTGGGTTAATATTAGATTTTGCTTAAATGAGGAATGTATGATCGATCCCACACATGCTCCTGAGTGTCCTGTGAAAATGTGGTAAATATCTTCTAGAACACATCAGCAACAGATTAACTGGTACCTTCAATATTTTAGATCCCTTTGAAAATAATGCCTTTTTCTGGCATTATTATAATAATGAGTTTTTAGTCAAGAGTAATTTTTAAGATATAGCAAATGCTTTACTGACTTTGAACCCAGTCACAGAGTCAGAAGTAAAAGTCAGAAAACCAGGGTTTGGACAGTCTGTTCTGTCAGCTGCAGCCTTAGACTGTCAGTTTCTTACCCTTAAATGGGGTGATGACTTGCAGGCCCAAAAGATTTGGGTTGGTTTGATTGTTAAACAGCTTAACAATACCACAGCCCTTGGACCAACTTGGGTGGGTTTGATTTTTTTTTTTTTTTTGAGACTAGGTCTCGCTATTTTTACCCATGGAACCGCAGGCTTTTGTTGCCCGGGGTACCACGGACTCAAGCCATCCCCAGCCTCAGCTTCCTAGGTAGCTGGGATTACAGGTGCGCACCACCACGCCCAGCTATTTTTTTGGAACTAGGTCTCACTCCGGGCCGCAGGCGGGACTCAAACCGCAATCCCTAGCCCCGGCTGCTTCATAGGCTGAAGCTTACAGGCATGAGCCACCATGCCCGGCTGGGTGGGTTTGATTGTTAAGGAGGTTTGAAAGCTTGATAAAACTACATAAAGTTGTATTTATACATATTTAAATATCATTGTTCTAAATGATGATCCTATGATTTTGGACATTATACGTTTAAGAAAAAAATGATTTTTTTTAATTGATTAGGACATACAGGGAGTCTGAATATTTTAGGAAGGTTTTTAGTAACAAGAACTGAAACATCATCTAGCATTAAAAGCATTTGGGATAAAATAAGGCTGAGATTGTATGCAGAAGATAAAATAAAATTTATACAAAAATAAATTAGCATAAGTCCTAAGCATTGAACTACTTCTACAATTCAGAAAACTTGTTCTAGCCTTGTAACTTGTTCTAGAAATCTTGTTCTAGTCTTGTAACCTCTCTGAGGCTAAGTTTTCTGTCTAAAGGAGTACAAAACATGGGTAAAATCCAGCCAAATGCTTGATACACAGTCACTGGACCCAACTTTGTTCTCTGTTCCATCTCTTGAGTGCTGTGACAGCAGGTTTTCCTATTTCCCAGCAGTATTCCCTGCATGTGGTAAGGTGGGCCGCTGTTTTTCCAGGCACCTGTTTCATGACTCCAGGGAGAGATGTATTGTTTGACCCTCAAGATAGGCAGCTCAGAAGTCTGCTGTTGCTCCTTGAATCTCTGTAGCATGAGGGGCATGATGGACCTGCTACTGCACTTGAGAACAGGAGGAATGGAATCAGATGCCCACAAGGCCCAGGCAGTATCATACACATGGAGTTATTGGCTAGTTGGGATTTCAGGGAAGGTCTGGTGAAGCTTGAGCTGGTGTACATCTGTGACCCAACTGTGGGAATGTGGTGCAGTTTTTCCAAAGAAGCTAGGAATCTGAATTTCTTATGATCTTCTCATTTTAAAATGCTGACAACCGCTGGGCATGGTGGCGTGTGCATGTAAGCGACAGCTTACGGAGTTGCTGCTGGGTCTGGGGATTGCGGTTCGAGTCCTGCCTGGGGCAACACAGTGAGACCTAGTCCCAAAAAAATAGCTGGGCATGGTGGCGCGCGCCTGTAATCCCAGCTACCTGGGAAACTGAGGCTGGGGATAGCTTGAGTCCGTGGTACCCCGGGCAACATGAGCTTGTGGTTCCATGGGCAAATAGCGAGACCTAGTCTCAAAAAAAAAAAAAAAAAAAATGCTGGCAACTTCATTTTCTTCAAAGTTGAAAAGCATAGCTTCCTTGTGGACATAGAATGCATGGGTGGGCCCATTATGGCCTCAGGGCTTCTGTTAACTGGGGGTACAGTGGGGGGAGGGCTGGTGGCAATGGTGTGTGGCTTTAATCCCAAGCCTAGGACAGGAGGCTGATACTGGGAATCGCTTGAGTCCACGGGTTCAAGACCTTCCCTGGGGCTACATAGCGAGACCTAGTCTCAAAAAATAGCTGGGTGTGGTGGTGCGCGCCTGTAATCCCAGCTACCTGGGAGGCTGAGGCTGGGGATCACTTGAGTGCAGGGTTCCCCTGGCAACATAGTGAGACCTAGCCTAAAAACAAAACAAACAAAAAAAACAAAAAACAAAGCAAAAAAACAACGTGGGGAGGAAGGACCTGCTTTCCAGGACTGTAAACACATTACAGTGGGCTGACTGGTCCTGCTGCATGTCCCTGGGTTGTCCTTGCACCAAGCTTCGCTGGAGACATTCTCAGTGGATTCGTTCTGTGGCAGAATTGGTTAGTGATAGGAGATTGGTGAGAATACCTGGAGGCAGCCTTGCTTTACTTTTTGAGTGTCAGGGGTAGGAGTGGCACATTCACCTGATATTCTGTGTTCATACCACCAGTTAGACCTACAGGCCTGCATGTTTGAGGACATCAACTAGTAGCCTTAATAAGCCAGGGGGCATGTTGCAACTTCTGGTTGTTGCTCTGGGATTTTCCTACCAGGTCATGTGGCTTTTTCTGACTTTGTTATTCATGTTCCTAATAGCAACACAGGAAATGTATTTTAATTTCTTTTCTGGCTGCTCTGTTTGAGAGCTATTTAATGAGGATACAGTTGCAGTGAAGCCTTAGAAGTTCTGGTATGGGTAGGAATGTGCCCAGATAACATGTTATTTTAAACAATATAAGCATACATATAGGTTTGTGGACCTGTTGAATGTATATTTTGTAGAAATGAATCAGTGGAGTATAAATAATTAAATGTGAGATGTTCTCAAATCTGATCATAAGTGAATATGACCCAGAGAGTATGTTTTAAAGTGTGTATCTCCAGTCTCTGCCCTCAGAGGTTCTCAGTCTACAGTAAAATACACCCCATGGGATTTGGACCATTGGACCAAACTGGGAAACACACCGCTGTCTTACTGCAATTGCTTTCCAAGTGTGTTTTTTGCTACATGGGGGCAAATTCATTCACTAGTGAGAAGCCCTGTTTTTTTTAAACCACTTTGTTACTGTTCTTGGATTCTCAGTTGGTCTGTTTGGGACTCCCCAGACAGAAAACCCTTTAAGTTAAAGTAAAGGAACCCTTGTCCCTGCCAGAGGGCCCTTTGGATTCCGGGGAGCAGCTCGTACTTTAGCCACATCCTGAATGAAGCACAACTGCCCACCACTGGTGGTAGGCTGTTCTCTAGTGTGTCACCAGCTTCCATGTGGCTTTTGCCTTTCAGGCTCTCTGCAGCTTTGAGAATAGGAGACTAGGTGCTTCTGAGCCAGTGAAGCTGAAGTCTAAGGGCCCTGGAATGGGAAAAGCACACTATAAAGTCAACCATAGGAGACAGGAACAGGACTGAATTTTATCTGGTTCAGTTCCCCAGCTTGATGTAACTAAAACAAAAATAGGTGATTCTGAGTTACACACGGTTGTTTTTGTCATTTAGCCATTTCAGATCTCTCTTCATTTTTTTCCTGAAGACTGTTATCTTTTGGCTTTAAAGTATAGCTAAAATGAGACAGAATTTAGTAGATATACAATGCTAGAATTTGGCCTAATTTCTGGAAACCTGCTTCTGGTTCAAAGATGGGAGGAAATCTTATCTTACTGGTTATTCTGCAGTATCAGCTGTCACCTGAGTGATGAAGAAAGTGTGTGTGGGGGGCATCCAGTTGAGTTTTAAAAAGTATTTTGATGTTCAAAATATTTTTTGAAAAGTAGTAATATAGCTAATGACGGTACTTGAACACCAAGTATTGCATAGAGAATATCAGGTCTGGTCTGCTGAATTGTGAGCTCTTCCTTTTACACTGCTCTCCCTGAGGTTCACTGTACTCATTCAAGCCACCTTTTTGCTTTCCTTGAGTACCAGACTCATTTCTGAATTGGTGATTTTGCAAATACTGAAAACCCCCTCCACCTGGACACTGTCCTTGCATGCCCACTTAAACTGGCTCCTCTAAGATTCCACCTTCTCAGGTAGGCCTTTTCTGACCATCCCATCTAAAACCTCTTTATTGTCATCCTGTTTCAGTAGTCTCGTGGAACTCACTACTACTTTGATTATATTTAGAGTTTTTTTGTCTGTTTGCAATTGCAAGCAATGTGTCCATGTATAAATTTATTATTAAAACTTTATAATTGTAGTGGGGTGTGGTGACGTGCACCTGTTGTCCAAGTGCTGGGAGGCTAAAGCTTGGGATTGCTTGAGTTTGCAGGTTCGAGATTGCCCTGGGCAACATAGCGAGACCTAGTCTTGAAAAAGCAGCTGGGTGCCTGGGCGGGTACCTGTAATCCCAGCTACCTGGGAGGCTGAGACTGGGGATCACTTGAGTCCGGTACCCTGGGTAACATAGCGAGATGTAGTCTCAAAAAAATTTTTTTTAGTTGTAATTAGTTTTGGAATTTTTTAGTTACCTTTTTAAATATCTTTCTCCTCTTTCTGTGCCTTAGAAACTGTTTCCTTTAGAAACTATTTCTTTTCCCCATGAGGACAGTCAGAGGTGTGGTGCCCCAAATGACTTCACATCTAGCAGCTAAGGATCTGTGCTCTAGCATCTGTGAAGAATTTAAGTTTTCTTAGTTTTTACTTTTAAATGTTAAAACTTAAATGTTTTCTAAAGTCATGAAGATGCCATTAGCTAGTTGCTAGCAGGATTTTCTAGACCCATAAATTGGCAAATTAAAACCATCCCTGGGGAAGCATTACTGCCCAGTGTCTTCTTTTCATGCTGGTACTTAGAAAGTTGCTATGCTGATTAAATTGACCTTTACAGTGGCTCAGCTAAGAATAGCAACTATAAGACATGGAAACTGTTAAGGAAAATGTTGTTACTCCCGCAGTTTTCGCTGCCACCAAAGAGATGAGATTATTTTTTGCATATGTGTAAAAAGCACAGTGTTCATAATTTTCCATTGTGAAAATGTTCTTTCCAACTTAGTGTCAGTCTTTCTGGCTATTTTTGTGTACTTTTGTTTGTTTTCCATGTGTGCCCTGTACCTGGTGGCCTGTCACTGTGGTACTGGGGCCGAGGGCAGGTGCCTATAGCCAACCGGGACCCTAATGCTCGTCATCATGGTCACTCCTGAGGCAAAAGGCTTCACTTGGCACAAGTGTATCTACTACCCCACATTCCTTTATGAGAAGTCCTATGTTTCTAGCATTTTTTTTTTTTTAAATAATTTTGACCTTGGAGTTCTGTGCAAATGAAAACATTGCCAGGAAGAAGGTGTCTTTTAAATGCAGATCTGATCTGGTCCCCCCCCCCCCCCCTTACACAGTCTGGCCCCACTGCCTTTGTAGGTACAGGTGCTCAACAGGCCTTGAAGGAAGGAGTGAAGACCCCACATTCCACTCTAGGACAACACGCCCCCCCCTGCTTTACAGAAAATAAGTGTGTGAAGAAGCCACAACCTTTAGAGAAGGGAGGAACTCCAAGTGTGGTGCCCCTCCTTGCTGCCGTGCAGAAGATGAAGGGCCCTCTTCCCCATGTCAGAGAGCTCCATGGGGGCAGGGGCATTACCATTTCCATCGAAGATGAAGTGCTGATTTTGTATTTTATTTATTGAAGCAACATAGGCTAAAGAAGCAAGTGAAGAAGTGTAACTTCAACAAGAGGGCTGTAGTTTTTATTTTAAAAGTTCAGGCTCCGGGTTCACACCAACTATTGGACTCCTTCCTAGCTGTGCGACCTTAGACTTCCCTTAGCCTCAGTATTCTACCCACTCCTAGAGCTGCTGATTCTACCTGATTCTACCCACTCCTAGAGCTGCTTTCACATTTATATGAAGGACTGTGTGTCAAGCTTTTAGAGCAATGACTGTGGCCTGCACGTGTTCAGTGGCCATTAACTATTACTTACCTGAACTCACCTCATAGAAGTCACACAACCATTGCTTCTTTAGGCAGAGTTCTTTGCATTGAGCCCTGTGTTCATACTGGGCATGCCCAGAGGGCAGAATCCATTCCCTGGTTCACTCTCTGGAGAAAGGGAGGTGGGTAACTTTTACTAGCCCCTCTTTTGGTTGTTGACCAGAATGACATAGTAAGTGCAAGGTACTAGAACTGCTTAGAAGGAAAAGCTCTCCTTTTCTGAGGGACTAGAGAGAAAGAGAGTGGGTTCCTTTATATCAATCTTCTTGCCTCAGTACATGAAGGAGCCAGAGAGAAACTGCTATCAGTTATCAGTTATCTTCTTCAGTAGTTGAAGAAGATGCCACTAGATTGGATTTCAAACTGGTTGCAGTCCATGCCTCACCTAAGACCAGTTGGCCGCCCTGTGTCCAGCGCCAAACCTTTTCTGGTGAATTTCCCCTGGCAGGTGGTTGGCTGGATTCTTTCATGTGTCTGTGTGGGCATCACAACCACCTCTACAAACTGTGTGGACACTTAGAACTGTGCACTAGCTGGGCACGGTGGCTCATGCCTATAAGCTTCAGCCTATGAAACGGCTGGGGCTAGGGATTGCGTTTCAAGTCCTGCTCGGGGCAACACCGTGAGACCTAGTCCCAAAAAATAGCTGGGTGTGGTGGCGCGTGCCTATAATCCCAGCTACCTGGGAAGCTGAGGCTAGGGATTGCTTGAGTCCATGGTACTCCGGGCAACATGAGCCTGTGGTTCCATGGGCAAATAGCGAGACCTAGTTTCAAAAAAAAAAAGAATTGTGCTCTAATGAGTTAGTGCCAGAAGAATGGCATTCCAAGCTCTAATAGACTGGGGAGAAAGATTTTGATGACCTTATAAAAGCTTGTTTGCTCTGAAATCGGAGAGCTCGTGTTCTAGCAAAAGCAGAAAGCACATGTCTTCTTTCCTCACGTGTAGCAGGCTTCACAATATCAGCTGCACGGCAACCTAGTGGTGTTCCATTTTGCATATGGTGGGCACAGAAGGCAAAGTTAAGAAGAACTGGTTTGCAGAAACTCACTATCAGTGGTTACAAGTAGCTTTCCCATGTTTCCTTTTTGGAACCCTTTTACACCAGAGTGGGGGATTCTTCCAGAGTGGGAAGACCTGATATGTGTGGTGGAACTTGCCAGGTCTCTGATTTTCAGCAATTCCATTTGTCTTGTCCTGTCCTTGTGTCTTCAGGAACTGAATTGTTGCTACCTACACTCAGCCTGTGGACAGTGCTTTGTTTATACACTTGGCCAAGTTGACACAGTACTAAAGCAGGGCCCAGAGAGGAGAAGCTGATCATGTGGCTTAAGTTTCCGCTGGCAGGCCTCTGCCGGATATGTGCTGTGAGCAGGGTCAGACTGAGGAGCAGCAAATACAATACTGTGGTTTAAGTTTCTTTGCTTAGCAGGTTTTTTTCCTTTTTACCTCCCAACTTCTTGAGCATAGGGACAATATCTTATTCATCTTGGTCTCCCTATAATATGCAACACTACTTGGTACAAAGACAGCACCCGGTAAATGCAAGTTACTCCTTTGGAATAAAGTAGTGTTGAAAGCCAGGGAGAGTATTGACTGATTGGTTTCATCAGATGTATTGTGAGAGTACATTTTGGTCAAAGATAAGTTTGCCTGGTGAAGTATTTATCTTAAATGTGAAGCACAGGAAAGCCTTTTCACCTCCATCCCATTACTGGTGCTGTGAATAGAATTTGCCAGACCACTCAACAGTGCCCTTTGTGGTGCTATCCCTGACAGGGGACTGTATGAATTCTAGATTCAGTCACATTTATGGAGAAACTGTTGTTTAAGAAAAAAAGAACAACCTGAAGTTGGGCTAGAGACCTGAATAGGTCATCCCTTTTCTTAAGAGCAAAGAATTTTAGTACAGGTTTTCTTAGCCCTCTTTGAATCACACTGTAATTACCCTTGGAGATCATGTGTTTTGAAGAGAGGTTGGAATAACTGACTAGCTGCTAATCCTGGAATACATACGGAATTAAATTTTCCAGGAAGTTTCACAGAAAAGCCAGCTTTATTTAAGACATACAGCTAATTACAGGAGAATCATCACCTTCTCCCCAGCTGAGTCTAACACTGGAACAGGAAATATTTCTTCTTGAACATAAGAAGGCCTTTCCTGTCTCAGGAGAACTCTGTACTTTGCCAATTGGCTTTGTGTGCTGAGTTCTTTTCTCCCTTCATGAAACCATCCCCCCCCCTTCGTTCTGCCATTGTATGATTCTTTAAAATATTTTTTTCTTAGTGAGACAGTCATTGGTACAGACCTTCTTAGCAGGCAACCAGGAAGAGGGGGTCCTAAGAAGAAAAGTGGTCTTTAAAAAGTAAAATACACTAAAATACTTTTTTTTTTCTCTTAGGATAAGGAAACCTGTGTGGGTACCAACAATCAAAGCTACATTTGTGACACAGGACACTGCTGTGGACAGTCTCAGTGCTGCAACTACTATTATGAGCTCTGGTGTAAGTCCTTGCTTGGATCTGCCACTTGGGAAACTGGGCTGATGGATCATCCCTTTTCTTATTCTCGTGGAGGCAGTGTTGATGAGTAGATTCTATTCCTGGGTTCCAAAAGCGATCCCTTTGTGGAAGAGGCTTGCTCTGGTGCTCTGTGCTCTATAAGCTAAACATGGGAGTACATAGTCTGAGTCTTGGGAAGAGGCTGTGATAGTCAGGTCTGCTGTAGAACTCCTGCCTGGGATTCACTTTGATCTCTCTCCAGTGGTGTGCTTGGCAGCAACAACCATTTTATCCTTCCATGGAACCCCCCCTCCCCATTGATCATCAAGGAGCTACCTCTGTTTCTGAGAGTCTTAAAGCAATCATCCTCTTAAAGCAATCATCTTTCCCTGGGTCCCTGCCTGTGGAGCCCTCCTGCAGAGAGGGAGTCTAGGGATTCAATTCCCTTTGTTCCTTCCCCAGTTCTCAGGTTTGCAGGCTTCTCGAGTACCTGCCTTGTTAGCATCAGTAAATGCCGATAGACAGTCCTCATCTATCAGTGGTTTTTTTGAAGTCAAGACCACTTGCACTTTTCACACTTGCCCAAGGGTGGTGACGCTCGGCTTTATCAATTTAGGGGGGGACGAGTCACTGATAAACCTACTCTGATCTTTTTGGCTCTCAAGTTTGACTTGATAGGTTGCTTGATTAAGAAAGGAGGGTGGGGTTGTCCTTCAGGCAGAGTCACCTATGGGTGACCAGCAGTATAGAAGTTCTCACAAAGGTCTGTTGTGAAAGGAAACATAGACTGTTTTCCTTTCTAATACTAATTCTAAGTCTCAGTCACCCTCTCCCCTGCCCTTTCTGATCTCCCCATTCCCTCACATCAGTGCAGTGGCAAGAATGCAGCTAAATGACTGTCCTTTGCTCTGGAAAGGAAATTACAGTCTTGGCTGGGAAATCTCACCCTTTGGAATACAAATGTATCTTAGAGCCAGTGGGAAGTAGTTTCTGGAACAGGACCTCTCCCTCACAAGATTCTTCCCAGTCCAGGCCTGACTGGCTCTTCAGTCTTTCTGAGGTTCAAGGGTCACTCAGGTACAGACTCGTCCCCCAAGAAAGGACGGGACTCAAGAATCTGTGCTTGTCTTCCAAGTTTGTGAGCAGCAGCAAGGGGGGGGGTGCAGAGTGGCGGTTGCTATTTTAAAAAGGGTGGCGCTGATGGACTTACTAAAGAATGCAAAGTGCCAAGCAGGTGGACAGTGTTTAAATGCTTTAAAATGCAGATAAGTGCAGAGTTTCAGTTCTCCTCCCCACCCCTTGTTAAAACAGGAGTTGAAGCAGATTGCCAAAGCCTCAGACCTGCAGCTTGTTATTCTGGGGGCTGGCCCAGGTGGCATCATTTGCGGAAAGGACTGGAGCTGGCAATGGCCTTGTCTCAGTTTGACAGCCTCTTGGCCTTTCACAGAGCAGATTCAGTAACCATCAGAATTGAGTCACCAAAGCCATGCCAGGGGGGTGGGGTGGTAGGGACAGAGAGCCCCAGATGGCTGGGAGGCAGTCTGAGGAACAGGCTCTTTACTTCAGGGACATAAAAGAGCTTTAGGGATGACTGATCATCTCTTCAGTAATGGTAGTTGGGGGAACAGAGGCCAGACAGAGATCAGAGTCTGGATGGAGAGAAAAGACTCACCATTGTATGTGTTGGCCTGTGCTTTCCAAGTTCTAGCAAGACAATGCCTGTAAAAACAAAGCTTTTCTTTCATCTGTGTGCAGAAATGGTTTTTTTGATCAGGCAATGTCCAGTGAATGTTCTACTCCTCAGAATTCTTTGGTTTCCCTCCTTTTTAGGGCCCTCACCTCTGCCCAGTGTATGATTAGGAAGGAAGTTGAGTGTCGGAATAAACCTCACTTCTCACCAAAACAATGCTTTCTGTCATTTGGAATCCTATTCTGTGTAAAGCCCAGTTTACATGGAGACGTGAGCACACACAGACTGTTAGCTTCAGCCAGACCTCTGCCTTGTCTTTCAGTCTGTTGTAACCTAGTCGCTGTGGCACCTGCATCATATAGGAAGTACAGGTCCTGTGCTATTACTATACTGGTTTGAACCTGCTTAGGATCTACTCATCATCAACATTACTGTTTCTGCACTTTTATGGCATCTGTACTTTAATTCTTCATTCAGTCATTTATTCATTTAGCAAACCCTTATTCCATTGGTTGTCAAACTTGGGCAAGTATCTGAAATTCCTGGAGGACTAACTAAAACAGATTTCTGGGTCCTACTCCCAGAGTTTTTGATGCGCTAGTCTGAAGTGGACCTGAGAAGTTGTACTTAAAACAGGTTTCTACTGCTTGGTCTGGTCTCTTCTGTCTTAGAAACTACAGGGAGACATAATCTTTGCCATCAAGAAGGGAATCTCCTAAAAGAGAGAGACATCTTACAGTTAATGCAAGTCCAGAGTGGAATGTATGTGCCAGACTGCTGTGAATGTTCAGAAGGGAAGCTGGCTTTGACTGGACAGAATTCAAGCAGGCTGCATGAAAGAGGTGGCATTTGAAGTGACTCTAGAGTGTGACTATCACTTAGGCAGGTGAAGCCAGGGTAGAAGGACTTTGGAGGCAGGCGAAGACCACAGGTCATAGCCTGGCCCTCTACAAAAGAATAGAGTATGCATCACATTATTAACCTTTCCCCTGGAATTGTGGGTTTGCCTGGGAAGAAAAGAGGGTGCTGTTATTCATCTGACCCCTCTATATTACCAGGCACTCAGTAAGGTCTTCATATACATCATCTCATTTCACCTAAAGGACACCCCTGCTAGGTCTGCCTGTGATCCCTGTATGTCAGCACCAGGGTTGCAGCTCAAAGGCCACACCTTTCCAGAACTCCAAACTCAAGCTAAAAGGATGATGCGCCCAGGTCGTGGATAGTTTTGAATGCAAGGAAGCCCTTCTTGATGTAGATAAAGCAAAAAAGAAAACTGAGCCCCAGGAGGCCAAGAACATGGTGATGCCCAAATGTCTGGATCTCAGCGTCCCAATCATCATTTCAGTGAACTTTCATACTAATTTTCAGAGTAAGAAGCAATTTGAGAAAACTTCATTCTGGCATCAGTTTTTCATGATTTGGACTTTATTTTAATTATCTGTTTGTTTGTTTATTTAGAGACTAGGTCTCACTATTTTTGCCCATGGAACCGCAGGCTCATGTTGCCTGGGGTACCATGGACTCAAGCAATCAATCCCCAACCTTAGCTTCACAGGTAGTTGGGATTACAGGTACTTGCCACCACGCCCAGCTATTTTTTTGGAACTAGGTCTCGTTACGTTGCCTGAGTGGGACTCGAACCGCGATCCCTGGTCCCTGCTGTGGCTTCCTAGGTTGCCGTTTACAGGCATGCGCCACCATGCCTGGCCTGATGATTTAGACGTTAATGGGGTAAAAGAAGTGTCTGGATGGTGGAATTTCCCTCACTATGAAACAGACTATGAGCAAATCCAGTTAACACTGTTGTGTATTTTTTCACTTGTTAACTTTTTTCCCCATAAGATACCCCATCACAGAACTGCTCTGAAGGGAGGCCCATGATATTTGCCATCCAGTGCCAAATGGGTGTTTTCTTGTCAACCCCCTATTGGACCCCAGCTCACTAGTGGTCTAGGGTGTCTAGACAAAGGCAGGTGGATTGCTATCAGCTGACACCACACCTTGTTCATAATAAGAACTCAGTAAATGAATCGATTGGTTTTTCAATGAACTTAGCCTAGTATAGAATCCAGACACTCACCTTGCATTTATTTCTAGCTATTGCTTTTTTTTTTTTTTTTAGGGAAATATAAAGGAAATACTTCCTGTGTTTTTACCATGTCTGGAACAGCAGTAATTACTACTAAGCAAAAGACCTTGTACCTCAGTTCTAAGTCATTTTGTCCTCACTGTGATCAAGTAAGGTAGAAGACATAATTCTCCCCAATTTATAGATGAGAGAAGTAAAATACAAAATGACCATGATCACAAAACTAGGAAGTGATTTCGTGAGCTGGGATTTGAACCCAGATCACCTGCCTTTTCTATATCTGCTTTCATACTTTATAGGAACTTGTCTAGTCTTTCAGATGAAGTTGCAGTCATTTAAAGTTATTTCCCAAAACAGTCCTTTTCCACAGTAAAAATGTTACGAGCTTGCCAAGAGCTCTAAGGGGCCAGAGAGGTCACCCACCATCCTGTGGGGTAGGAGAGCTCACTTACAGTATGCTTTGACGTCCTAATGAGGAATTTCCTGCCTGGTGGTATTTTCCCAAGTTTGCAGTGAATTCTGGAGTCCATGACTCAGTTCTTACATAGGATTGTTTATAAAAATATGTTTTCCATTTTGCTTCGCTTGACACCCACAATGAGGTCACAGTTTTCAGAGTTGTCATTGGGGAATGTCACCTCTGGGTACATGTGTGCTTGGGAAGGAGGTTGTAATTCTGTCTTCCTATGTGTGTCTCTCTCCTTTTTATTTTTCTACTTTTATTTTTTTGAGACCAGGTCTCGCTATTTTTGCCCGTGGAATCGCAGGCTCACATTGCCTGGGGTACCACAGACTCAAGCAATCCCCAGCTTCAGCTTCCCAGGTAGCTGGGATTACAGGCACACACCACCATGCACAGCAATTTTTTTGGGACTAAGTCTCACTATGTGCCCCCAGCAGGACTCAAACCGCCATCACTGGCCCCGGCCGTGGCTTCCTGGGCTGCCACCTACAGGCATGTGCCACCATGCCCGGCCTTCTCTCTCCTTTTTAAAACTTTGTTCCCTGTATGTGAAATTTAACATAAAGATCAAAAACGCTCGAAATTCCATAGGGACTGGTTTGAATGCCTTCCCTGTTAACATTGAAGGGACACCACTTGAACTGGAATGGTTCCCAGGTTTGTCCTTTTGTGAGGGTCAAACAAGGATGCCCCGGCCTCCCCACATTGTTTCATCAGTGTGGCCACCTCCGAGGGGTGTTTCTGATTGAATACTAAACCCAGTCAATTATGCCACTAGACCTGTTTTGCTCCCAAGTGTTCACCCTTCAGCTTTGCTCCACACAACTATCTGTTGTGGTTTGATACTAAAAATTAAGAAAGTAGAACACAGGCTGGGCATGGTGGCTCGTGCCTGTAAGCTTCAGCCTATGAAGTGGCCGGGGCTAGGGATCGTGGTTTGAGTCCCGCCTGGGGCCTGTAGCGAGATCTAATTCCAAAAAAATAGCTGACTGTGGTGGTGTGCGCCTGTAATCCCAGCTACCTGGGAAGATGAGGCTGGGGATTTCTTGAGTCTTTTTTTGGAAAAAAAAAAAAAAGATGAAAGTAGAACACAGTTTGAGACTTAGGTAGTATCATAACGTGGTAGGAAGATTTTCTACCCATGTTGCCGCATGAGAAGTTGTGGACTAGAGGAGTTTCATAAGCATGTGAGATTTCTGGTGCTATATTAAATAGGTAATTTTGGCTAAGGTTTCTGTTCTAGTTGTATTCTTTCTTTCCTTAGACCCCTGTTCTACCTAATTTTTCCTTTATACCAAAAAAATTTTTTTTTCCCATTATTCTATTATAATTCCAGTTCAGGGGATGGCGGTTTTACTCTGGATACCAGAATTCTCTTAATAACCTCTTGGACATTTTAAATTCGCCTCCCTAGACAAGACCATAAACACTGTATCAGTCAGGATTGGCTAGGTTATGCCAGTAACCCCCAAGTCCAGAGTCTCATGGCCAACAGCAAGAGGTTAACTTCTCCCTCACACTCAGGTCCATCACAGGTTGAATGGGGGGTTGTTTGCCTTACATCATCCTCTGGGTCCAGACTGACCCTAAGGTTACTACTTGCAATAATCCAGTTGTCCTGACACAGGAGGGCTCATGGAAGGGTCACATCAGTTACTTCCTTCCAAACCCAACTCACTAGTTAGAGCCAGTCACAAACATCACCCAATCATAATGGAGTCAGGAATACCAGAAACATTTGACTGACATGAAAAACAAAGCATGAAGTTTTTTTTGTTTGTTTTTTTTTTTTAATTCAAGGCATGGGTTTAAATACAAGCATATTATGAAAGTGGAGAGATATTGCCCTAGATCCATTATACTGCAGCATAAAAGTTGGGTTACCATTAGATAAGGAAGTACTGAAAGAATGAATTCAGAGGTACAAAAATGGGGTAGATGCTGATTATCTTACAGAGAATGTACATTTTAAATGGTAAATCAACAGAGAAGTATACAGATGGCAAGATTATGCAGGCAAGTAAGAGGGATATAGGGGATATGAAGAGTGGCTTGCTTGGAATCTTTTAGACTTAACTCTTGCAGGCCCATCCTAGGTGACTTGGAGCTGGCTAGATGGAAGGGGCTGGAGGAGATATTACAGCACACATTAGTAAGCCAGCTCCCTGTTGGAGCTCCTTCCTGGCCCCTCCTGACTCTTGTATTACAGAGACACACATGGTACTAAAAAAAAATCCTCTGATCTTTTTGGAGATACCAGAAGAAACCTAAGGATATCTATATCAGGCAACCCTCTGAGGCTCCTTGCAGCTGTTAACCTGAGTTGTGGACATTTTGAGGGGCTCTTGCTTTTGGAGTTGGGGGGAGGCAGAGAACCTGGGAGCCATCCATATGGGTTTGAGCAGGGAAAGGGGGGAAATAAATGATCTCTCTTACTCAGAGAAGCCCATCAGAGTAATTTACTGTTCTAAGACCTGAGCATATTAAATACCCACCAAGCCTACAGTACAGAAGGAGCAGTGGTGCTGGAGAGGTGCCTCTGCATCTTTTCCCCCAGCCCCCTTGAGGTGCCTGAGTGGGTGAAGTTCTTCCATCTGCCCCTCCCCTATCCCACCTGTCTTCATTCTGTTACCAACATTACTGAAAATTGAACAAAATGTAAGCCCCTGGGACAGGTCCACCATTGTCAGCTCCAAACAGTTGGCCTTGGTCTGTAGCTCCCTGTTAGGATAGCTGCCCCTCTAATAGTATTCACTATGTGTGCCTGTCTTTCCTACCGGCCCCTAGGGTTCTGGTTGGTGTGGACCATCATCATCATCCTGAGCTGCTGCTGTGTCTGCCACCACCGCCGAGCTAAGCACCGGCTTCAGGCCCAGCAGCGGCAACATGAAATCAACCTGATCGCCTACCGGGAAGCCCACAATTACTCAGCGCTGCCATTTTATTTCAGTATGTATCCCCAGAGCCAGCATACCCCACCTTTGGGAGTCTAAAACACAGACTGCTGCATGGGGTTCCAGAGCTCCTGTGTGCTCCTTGTCTTGCAGAGAGCAGAGTCTGGCAAGTTCTGGGTCTCAGGTGGACCCTCACTGTTAGCACAGAGCAGCAGGTGCAATGGATGCAGCTTCCTGAAGCCACTGGGCCATTCTAGTCCACGTTGGCTCATTCTTACCATGTCTTTGTTCCTCTAGCAGATTTATTATTTGAGGCCAATAGTCAAATGGTATATAAAGTGAATGAATTGAAGTTTTGGGTTCAGTGTTTTGAAATCCTCCAATTTTGCTTACTACCATGAGATAAGCCTGAGTCGAGGCTGCTGTGAAATGGACAGGTTTGGGGGATGACCTTGGTGCTTCCTGGGAACCAAGAAGCTTGGTGACTCACTGAAGGGCTCCTTCAGGGTTCCTTACTCCTGACCTCCCAAGTGGTCAGTGGCAGTTGAGCTGTTCTGCAGTGTTTCTACACCATGCAGTGGTCAGCAGTGTGGAATTCCACATGGGAAAGGGTAAAGTGCTCAGCATAGTGCCTGGCATACAGTAAGTGCTCAATAAATGCGAGTAGTTAATGCTGTATCATGAAATTATCAGCATATTGACCTGGTGTGTTCTTAATGAGTCTAGGATGACAGACCCCTCTCTTTGCTGGTAGCTCAGTGCTCTTGATCTGTGTCAGACAGTTTGTCTTCCTAGACCACCTCCAGCTACAGGGTGTGAGAGACCAATTTCTAAATATTTAGAAAGAGTCCTGCTATTTAGGACTGGAAGGGCAGGGGAGAAAAGGTGGTCAGGAAATCTCCAGGTAGGGTCTCTAGGAACTCTAAGGGTGTGGGGCTCGGATGGAGGACACAGAGTGAGCAAGAGCTCATGCATGTGGAAACAACCCTGGTGGACAGAGATGCTCTCTGACCATGATGCCAGCCAACTAAGAAGTCCCTGCCTGTGCAGCCACTCAGGCCCCTCTCATGTCAGGAAGCTGGTTAGGTCCCTCCCTTGTCCCTCTCAGCAACATTGCTCCCAGCCACTTGTCCTGCCCACAAAGCTGTAGCTGTCACTTGGCTTGGGGTAGGCTCGGGTAGGTTCAAGGTGGGGGACACATGTTTGGTGTGAGCTTTGCAGTCTGTCCTGGAACAATTGCCAGTGCAGTAATTTCTCCTCTCTGCCTCCCCATTTTAGGGTTTTTGCCAAACTATTTACTACCTCCTTATGAGGAAGTGGTGAACCGACCTCCAACTCCTCCCCCACCATACAGTGCCTTCCAGCTTCAGCAGCAGCAGCAGCAGCAGCCGCAGCAGCAGCAGCAGCAGCAGCAGCAGCAGCTGCCTGCCCAGTGTGGTCCTGCAGGCAGCAGTACCCCTGGCGCTTATCCTACCAGGGACTCCCAGGGGGCACAGAGCAGCCCCTTGTCTGGACCCAGCAGAGGCAGCACCAGACCCCCCAGCGTCGCTGATCCTGAGCCCTCCGACGTGCCTGCTGACCCGGCAGCCACCAAAACCCCCGGAATGGAGCCCAGTGGCTCTGTGGCTGGCCTGGGGGAGCTGGAGCCTGGGGCCTTCCTGGACAAGGATTCTGAATGTAAGGAGGAGCTGCTGAAAGATTACAGCTCGGAGCCAGGCAGCGTCCTTCCCGACAGCAAAGATAAGACACCTGGCAGACATCGCCGTTTCACAGGTGACTCGGGCATTGAGGTGTGTGTGTGCAACCGGGGCCACCATGATGGTGACCTTAAGGAATTCAATGCGCTCATTGATGATGCCCTGGATGGACCCCTGGATTTCTGTGACAGCTGCCATGTGCGGACCCCTGGTGATGAGGAGGAAGGGCTCTGCCAGCCCTCACAGGAGCAAGATCAAGAGCCTGGCCATTCCCACCTACCACGGCCACCTGCATGCCTGCTACTAAACACCATAAATGAGCAGGACTCCCCAAACTCCCAGAACAGCGGCTCCCCCAGCTAGAGCAGGCCCTGCCTGTACCTGAGACCTTGTCAAAGCATCCAGGGTAGGAGAGAACCACGAGAGAAGCATTAAATGACTTTTAGAGGAAGTGGTACAGCCACTTTGTTCTTTCATTGGTTTTTTTTTGTTGTTTTTTTTTTGTTGTTTTTCCTCCTCTCCTTCACTCTCCTGCATCTCCAGGTAGTTTCTTGTGTGGTTGCCTTTCCACACAGAAGCAGTGTCATGGAGAGCTGAGAGGTTGGTTCTGTGACTCATTCCTCATAACCCATGTCATCCCCCTTCTCCTCTCATTATTTCCCACTCCCTTCTTGGGGCAGCAAAGTGTGTGATTTCAGAGTCCCTAAGGAAGAGGTTGAGATGTGTCCTGAGGTGACTCTTGCTGATGTAGTAGACGCATGTTTGATGTTAGTTTCAGGGAACCTCTCTCTGTCTCAGTCCAGGTGAAGAAGGAAGCCCTCAAGGGCCCAGGGATTGGCACCCCTCACTGCCATGTCTACAGTGCATCGACTGGGCACTGTGGAGGGTGAGAACCAGCAGGCAATGGAGTGGTAGGTCAGCAGGGGGCTTACTGCTCTCTTCATATCCAGAGACAAGATTGATGCACTGCTGTGCTTTTCTGAGCTGCCCCTTCCAGCAGGTTCTGGTTGGCTGCAGACCATGAGGTATGGAAGATGATACTGCCTTTTTTTCCCTTCTTTTAAAAAGTGAGCTGAAAACAAGAACTTTACCAGTGAGTGTGCAAGAATTCTGTGCTGGGAAAAACCCTGTGTTCCTTTCCCAAGATGGCTTTCAAAGATCCTGGCTGCACTAGCTCTAGAAGGAGAGGTTTTGTGTGCAGGTTTGGTTAGAGGCTGTTGTTGGAAGTTCTGTGGGTGTACAGGAGGCCTCTGCTACAATACTGATCTGTGCCCACAGGTGACCAGTCCCTCCGCCCCCCAAGGACACTCTCTGCTGGCCTTCATGTCCCTGTGTTCTAAAGGAACATATTGAAAATAAATAAACAAAGGAACAAATAGGAGGCTATGGGTCCTAAGAAAGTGCAGCCTCTTAGCCTGGCTCTAACGCAGTATTTTCTTGGAGTCTGAGTTAGTTGTCTTGTTTAAACTGACCACTTGGAAAAGTTGCCTGGATTATCTGTGGTTTTCATGCCCTTTCCCTGCAGCACCTCACTTTGAGTGGGCTCTCAATTTTTGTAGCCCGTATTAGGAGTGTGAGTGGCTCAGGTAGAGGCTGCTATCTAGAAGGACCTTGGGATCCTTAAGTCTGTAGTTTGACATTAGGAACCAGTTAACGCTTTGATAGGAATTATCTCTATGGAGGAAACCAACAGTGAAACTAACATTCCCTGTCCAGCCCTGTTCAGTGAAGTTTGGTTCTTCCTCCATTTTTATCAATGTTATTCAGACTAGGCATTGATGTTATGATAAAAGAAAAACCAAACCAACTATATATGTGTGTGTGCACACATATACACATATGAATATATATACACAGTCTGTATATATACATACAGATACATATATGTACATATCTGTGTGTGTATGTATACATGTATACACACGCAGAAATAGACAAGGCTTTGAAGGGAAGGGAAGGAGTGTCTGTGTTTGGAATCCACAAAACCAAAATCCATGTTGAACAAAGTGAAGTCCATGTACAATGACTTATGGACAGCCTGTGTGTGTGTGTGTGTGTGTGTGCGTGTCCATTGTGTGTGAGCCCCCTGCCCTAGTTTCCTGTGAATATACTTTGAATGGCAGTTATTCTGCTCTGCTTACCACTTGGAGCAAATATGGCCCTCAAGGTAATTTATTTTACACACTTACTGTTTACTGAACAAACGTCTGACTGTGTGCTGGGGTGTATTCAGCAGTAGCGTGGACGGCCGTCCCCTTTTTTTGTCAGAGATACTGTGCTCCAAGTAGAGGTTTTACTCTACCCATCACTGCAATTTGCACATTGCTCCATGGACAGTCGGAGGCCTGTGTTCTGTTCTCTGTAAATGGAAACGTGCTCTGAACCTGTCTGCCTCCCTCAGCTGTTTCTGGCCCTGGGTTTCATTCCCCAGGGGTGTCTGTAACCTTTTGGTCAGAATGTGAAGATGGAATTTCAGACAGAAGCTTGATTGGATCTTCAGTGATAAGCTTGGTTGAGCTGTGGCCCTGCCCAGAATCGCCAGGAGGTTCTGGGGGACACTGCAGGGCCACAGGGCCTACCTCCCTCTGCTGAGCTTCCACCAAGTGCAGGGAGGCTGGTATGTGGGGAGACTGGGCAGTGGTGGACCAGCAGCTCCTCAGATGCCTTTCCTTCCTCCTATGAAATAATGTCCCAAACAACTCACTGAAGTGTCTCGAAGATCAAGATTTACCAACAGGAATCCTTCATTTAACTGGCAAGTGGATGAACTCTGGCCCTCTCAAGTGTCCCTCCCCGTTGGAATGGGAGCAGGTCTGTGTTAACTGTTGGCTTCCCTCTAGCATCCCACCTAAAGGCTGAAAGAGGAAAGTGTGGTTAGTGGAGCTGGACTGGATTCTGAGGTCACTACCTGGCCCTTCCATAGGTGGCTCCCCTGTGCGGAGAAGATGGACAGATACAGGGAGCAAAGAACTACTTAGGGACTGGGGAGATGTGACTGAATCTGGAGTCCCAGGTGAATGAGAAGGGAAGGGGTTGGTGGAGGATTTGGTGCTACAGTGGGCAGATTTGTAAATGGTTACACATTCCTGTGAGGCACATCATCATTTGTCAGTTATTGTGAATATGTGTATTTTAAGCAATAAGATTCAGCTGGTCAGACTTTTCTGGGCAGTCTCGGTGACGCATTTCCTGTGCTGTGATTGTTCTGAAGACGAGTGGCTCTAACCACTGTGAGAAGCCTAAATAAAATAAATCCCCAACGTTCTACCGCTGCAGTTTGTTTTCTTTTCCTCTCGTAAGTTGCTGGGAAGTCACACCTGGAGTTTGAGAACCGCAAGTACTTTCCCTTCTCCATACAGCCCGAGAGACATCCCAGAGCAGCAAAGGACAGGGTGTGGGGTCAAGCAAAACCACATTGCTGAGGGCCAACTGGGGTAAACCCTGTTTAGAGGCCACACTGAATCCCAGGAATTTCCTGAATCCCAGGAATTCCCCCCTCACCCAAATCCTCTCTCTGCCAAGGCTATATTTCTGACTTTGTAAAGTCGCACACAGATTAAAATCAGACCTAAAAGCAGCCACAAGTTGGTCAGATACCCCAAGGTTGAATCCTGACATTTGAAAGAAGGCAGGCTGCTCGTGCCTGTAAGCTTCAGCCTATGAAGCGGCAGGGGCTAGGGATCGCCTGAAAGAAAGCAGGCACTCTGAGATCTCTCTTCATGCTATGATATGCGGCGGGGTGGCTGGCCTTGGGATTAATACACAATGTATAGAGTGACCCCTGTTGTGCCCCATGCTGCGCTGCATGCTAAGGACAACATGAAAGACATGTTGGCTCTTAAATTCCAGTTAGGAAGATCCAGTGTCCCCTTGTGAATTAAGTTAACAGTAGGAAGTGGGCTGAGATGCAATGGGAGGCTCAGACTCAGACTCTCCAAGAGAGTTGTGGGAGGTAGTCTTGGGTCTTGCAAACCAGCAGACAGCTCAGAACTGATTTTTAGTCCCTAGGGAGCCAATGGTGGGGCCAGTGGTGGTTTTACTTTCTGCCTGACACCATCCACTTGGAACTTTGAGTTGGGGTAAGCCCCTCTCAGCCCGGGTAATGACCAGCTTCTACCTCTGCCCAGGAAAACACTCTGAACCAGAAGACTTCTCCTTGGGCCACCAGCAGGGGGCAGAGCAGGATGATGCACCTCCTAACTCAGAGTGGGTTCCTGCTTCCTTAAGCAGAGTCCTCATGGCTGGACCAGCAGGGGGTGCTGGAGAGAGCTCTTCCCTTGCTCCTGGATTGACCCAACAGCCCTATCAGATCTGAGACTATATGCACTTCACCTGAAAGGCAGACAAGCTGCTGCCTCCATCTTTGACCCAGGACCCGGGGACACTGTCATTGGGAACTTTTGTGTGACATGGTGGCTGCCTCATTCTAAATTTTGGGGCTGCTGTAGGCAGTCCTAGAGTAATGATATCATTTTGGGACAGTGCTGATCTGAAACGTCAAGAACTATTAAGGGGGTGAAATCGCTCCTGCCTTTAATGTCCGGGAGACGCAAAACAAATGATAAGAACTGTATAGGTTGTTGCCACATTTTGTTTATATGCTCTTGATGTCTAAGTCTATAGGGCCCCTCACTGTACCCAGGCTCTGAGTTCCTGATTTCTCTAATGAAGTGTACTTACTGTATAACCACAGGTGATCAAGTTTAGGTTGAGCCTGTATTAACACCTGAAAGTGAAAAACACATGCTTTGATAAATAGGAAATGCAGTCAACTCCCATCTCCTGTTACTTGTGTTTTCAGCGCAAAACCCTGGGTTTAATTCAATAGAAATATTTGGGAAGTGAGTTTTTGCTCAGTGTTGGCCAAACTAACTGGAAACTGTTTTCTGATTGCACAGGAGGTATTTGTGTTTCTAGTTTTTTTTTTCTCAGAGACTAGGTCTCGCTATGTTGTCCGGGGTTGTCTTGAACGCACGGACTCAAGTGATTCCTAGCCTCAGCCTCCCAGGTAGCTGTGATTATAGGCGCACACCACTGTGCCCTGCTTGTGTTGCTGGTTTCTGGCCTGGAGAACTGTGCACTTCCTGAGCACCTACGTGTACCGGGCAATGGGAATGCATTTAGACCTGGCTCCTCAAAGAGATAATTCTCTAGAGGAGAAGAAAGGCACAAAGCCAGTGTTGGCAGTTCATGGTGAGAACCATGAAGCACATGTGCACAGGATGCTTAGCATAAGAGTGTAGCCCACCTGGGGTTCAGGGCAGGGAGGCAGGTCTTTCCTGGACTAGGGACCTCTACATTGAGCTGACCAGGTAGACAGATGTAACAAATTCTCAGCAAATACTTGTGCAAATTGTTGAGTGGGATGTGTGCCAGGTGCTGAATATACAATTTAGCTGAAGACCTCAAACAAGAGAGAGTAGGTGTCACGTCTGGAGCTGAGAGCAGTTTGATCTTTCTGGAGAATTGCATTCTGGGATGTGATGATAAACTGGAGAGGTAAGGTATAAGACTAACTTAATTTGTCCTAATTGTCTTACTTATAAACTGTTTCCTAAACCCAGTCCTGTTGAAGAACCTAATGTAGGGCACGGTAGTTCGTGCCTGTAAGCTTCAGCCTATGAAGCAGCCGGGGCTAGGGATTGCGGTTCGAGTCCCGCCTGGGGCCCAAAGCGAGACCTCGTTCCAAAAAAATAGCTGGGCGTGGAGGTGCATGCCTGTAATCCCAGCTACCTGGGAAGCTGAGGCTGGGGATTGCTTGAGTCTGTGGTACCCCGGGCAACATGAGCCTGCAGTTCCACGGGCAAAAATAGTGAGACCTAGTCTCAAAAAACAAAACAAAACAAACATAAAAACCTAATGTATTTTTTCAGGGTTTTGAAAAAAGCAATGTAATCTTGCTTTGATGAGATATCAATTTTGTAATCATTTGGTAAACACAGGACAAACACTTCATTTTAGACTAGGTCTCGCTATTTGCCCATGGAACCGCAGGCTCACATTGCCTGGGGTACCGCAGACTCAAGCAATCCCCAGCCTCAGCTTCTCAGGTAGCTGGGATTACAGGCGTGCGCCACCACACCCAGTTATTTTTGGGGGACTAGGTCTCGTGTTGTCCCAAGTGGGACTCGAACCATGATCTCTAGCCCCAGCCGCTTCATAAGGCTGAAGCTTACAGGCACAAACACTTCATTTTTGTCTATCTCTTAAGTCTTAAATATCAGCAAATAAATTCTGTGAACACTTTAACTATAAAAAGGACCTGGTCACACACATGATCCTACTCACCGCATGTGACTCACAGTGAGGATGGAATGATGACCCCAGGGATCGTTAATACAATGTGGCCTGCAATCTCACAAGTCATCAGCTCAACCCAGTGATTAAGTAGTAGTCCTCGTTCATCATGGGCAGCAAACTGTGGAGATGTGATTGATGGAATACCTCTCCAGAAGCACCTAGTTACATTGTGCACCACAACCATGAAAATGGCTTGTGAATTTCCATTAAAGGACCATCCATAAAGTGCAAATACACAATCTGTTTCACTGGGTGTGACCAAAGTTTGGCTATCCTCAAAGTACCTTTGAGGAAAAGCAATGTCCATGATACACCAGATCAGTTTTTTGTTTGTTTTTTGAGACTAGGTCTCTCTATTTTTGCCTGTGGAACCGCATGCTCATATTGCCCAGGGTGCCACAGATTCAGGATATCCCCAGCCTCAGCTTCCCAGGTAGCTGGAATTACAGACACATGCCACCACACCCAGCTATTTTTTGGGGGACTAGGTCTCGCTACATGCCCCCGGCAGGACTTGAACGGTGATCCCTGGCCCTGGTCACTTACTCCTAGGCTGCCGCTTACAGGCATGAGCCATCATGCCCAGCCTTCATCGGATCAGTTTTACAAACATATAAAATAAACTTCAGAATGCTGGTTTCCAGTTCATTAAACAAGCAAACAAAAAAAACCATTCAACTCCCTTGACTCTTAAAAAAATCTGGGGTGCCACATCCTAAACATTGTTACATATGTCTCCATGGAGGGAATGGCCTTGAATAGCATCAGTCTGCTAAGATCACAGGGGACATCTCAGCACTGGATCCTATGCTTCAAGAATGAGGTTACTGCTGCCAGAAAGGATGGCTAGGGAGAGCGGCCACCTTGGCCTTGTCTGAGTTCAGAGGCAGGACCCAGGGAATGTCTGTGGCAGCTGATTCCTGTAGGTTAGGTTGCTACCGACATTTTCTCAGGTTCACTTCAAAACAGCCTTCTAGGATTTGGAGTGTTGTTATTCCACCTTTGTTAATGGGGTTGAGACATTCAGAGCACTTGACTGACTTACTCAAGGTCACATGGGGGAACTGTGGGAGAGCCAGGATCCCAACCCAACCTGTTGACTCCAAAGTCCAGGACTTCAGCTGGTTGGCTGAGGGCTTTGATGTGTGTACTCACAAACCAGCTGAAAATCTGATTTCCCAAAGGTGAGAAGCAACCAGCACAAGGTGTATGGAGCAGACCAGTGACAGAAACCATTTCCTCATCTTCGTTGTCCTGCTCTCCCCTGAATCTACCTGCCTACCCGTGAGGCCCCCTCATCCAGCCAGGGTTCACCTAGGAGAGCCCCTCAGCTCTGGCTGAGAGGAGGGCAGGGAGGTGCCTATTTCAGACAAATATTAATTTCAGGAAGGTGTGCCCTTGATAACTTTGTAAACTTTCCAGGAATTAAAGCTATTTTGATCTTATCTTTTTCCCATGTAAGAGAGTTTTGCTCCTCCACTGTGGAGATAGAGAGATTTCAGTGGCTCATGGGGACAAGAGAAGATCTGTTTAATCAGAAGTTCCTGGGCATGTATCAGCCTGCCCCCTGCCACAGTTTAACCTCCCACCACATGTCTCCTCCCTGAGCAGTCTTGACAAGCCCGATCCCACTGGACAAATACCCTGTGTTTTGGAACCAGGATTCTGTCTGAGGACTCTCCACCCACTTCCCAGCTACCACCTGGCCTGGCTGTGCAGGGAGGAGCAGGAGGCAGGCAGGGCCATCTGGAGCTCAACTGGTGGTCCTGTCCTATGATGGAGATGTGTGGCCAACGCCCTCCCCTGCCTGGCCAAGCTGGTGTCCTAGGGACATCTGTGTACAGCCCTTCGAGAAAGACCATGTTTTGTGGAGCATAAAGGCAGCCTTTGCCAAGCACTGAACTGGTTAGGTGGGTGCATACTAGTCCACACAACAGGCTGAGATGAGGGCTACTACTTGTACACACACCCCAGGCATCCACAGGACACAGTTGAAAAAACTGAGGCTAAGGAGGCCAAGTCAGGTACCTTGGTCTCCGGGTCAGTAAATGACTCCCCTGGGAGAATTGGCCTCCACAACCTGACGTGGGAGTCTCCTGGGTAGATTGCTTACAAAATGATTGCTATTTTTTTTAAGGAATTTTTTTTAAGGTAAACATTGGCGGGATGGCAACGCTTATTACTCTTTAGAGGTATTTATGCTTGTTTTGTTTTTAGTTTTTTTGGGACAGAGAAGGTAGTAAAATGAGGTGTTTTACTGGACATGAGCCCAGTCTGGTCTGTGATAGCACCCGACCCCTGGGTGTGCATGTTCCTGCTCACACAGCCCTCTGTGTGGGGTTCAGCAGAACCTTACCTGAGGGATAGCACAGGTGGTAAAGTTGTCCCCATTTTCAAATAAGGAAACTGGGGTTTGTTGTCCAGGCTTAGGAGACCAGGGCATTGGGACAAGATAGTCTGGGTCCTGCTCCTTTGGAGTGGTGCCCCCTCTGACCTATGTGATTGGTATCCTGTCCTCAGACATGTGTTGATAGCTGAGAAAGGCCTATCACTTGCTTCAGGTTAATCTCTCTTCTTAAATCCCCAATCTCTCCCTGTTTCTCTTGTGAGAAGGCTTGTCTTCCCTTCTCCAACTCTTTGCTCACCAGGACACAACAGCTGGCTGCTATTCTAATGCAGCACCACCATGCTGTAGTGGGGGGGGAGGGGCAATTTCACCACAACACTCCTATCAGCTTCAGGTTGTACAACTACCTGAGATCATAGGGAGCACTGGGGACAGTCAGCCCTGGGCAGTTGACACTAAGGAGACCAGGAGGTGTTTCCCTCCCCTGAGAGTGGGCCTGTGGGGAATGACTCTTCTGAGGACAGTCACTAATGTCTCTTGGGGAGGGGGCTCTTGCAGCTTCCAAGAGCCGATTATTAAATTGACAGGCGTTTCACGAGATGTTTATTCAGTTTTCTGTACATTGCATATAGACACCTAGAATTGAATGAAATATTCAAAACAAAGATAATTCTGAAACCTGATCGTTTGCTGGTTATTTTCCTACATGTTGCTATCATCTCATCTACTGAGGTGTTTGTGGGCTGTGCCTCTGTATGAGGGAGATAGTATCTCATGACCTTTACCCTGTAATATGTTTGTTAACATAAATGCTGCCATATGCCTCTATCTCTGTGTTCCCTGACATCATTTTGGTATCTTTATTTATTTATTTATTTATTTTTTTTGAGACTAGGTCTCGCTATTTTTGCCCATGGAACCGCAGGCTCTTGTTGCCCGGAGTACCACAGACTCAAGCGATCCCCAACCTCAGCTTCCCAGGTAGCTGGGATTACAGGTGCATGCCACCACACCCAGCTATTTTTTTTGGAATTAGGTCTCTCTATGGGCCCCAGGAGGGACTCGAATCACAATCCTTAGCCCCAGCCGCATTTTGGCATCTTGACCTTGGTCATGGTGGGTGTATTAAGGCACCATGATCAGCAAACACCACAGAACAGGGACTCCCCTACCTCTGCCCCATCCCAGCAGAACTGATTGTTGGCTGTGTACCTGCCAGAGAGCCCTGGATAAGGGATTTTGAGGCTCAGAGGATGGTGGTGGGGGTCTGGTGAAGCCCCCAGCTTTGCCAAAAATCTGGGCTTTCTATATAATGGGAGAGAGTTTACTTATCTCTGACAATTGGGCAAGTGATTCAGGGCTTCAGTCATCTTGTGTGTCTTGGCTCTTGTTTATCAGTGCTGGTTTGCAGGATTAAAGTAATGACTGACCAGCTGGGTGTGGTGGCACGTGTCTGTAATCCAAGCCCTGGGAGGCAAAGAGGCCAGGGATTGCTTGAGTTTATGGGTTCTAGACTACCCCGGGCAATGTAGTGAGACCTGGTCTCAAAAAAAGCAGCTGGGCATGGTGGTGGGCGCCTGTAATCCCAGCTACCTGGAAGGCTGAGGCTGGGGATTGCTTGAGTCCCTGGGATTGGGACTACCTCGGGCAACATGGTGAGACCTAGCCTCAAATAAATAAATAAATAAATAAATAAATAAATAAATAAATAAATAAAAAGCAAACAAACAAACAAATAAATAAATAATGACAGACCTCAGCGTTAAATTTCAAAGATCAGGGTCAGGCATGGTGGCGCATGCCTGTAGGTGGCAGCCTAGGAAGCCACGGCTGAGGCCAGGGATCATGGTTCGAGTTCCGCCAGGGGCACATAGTGAGACCTAGTCCCCAAAAAATAGCTGGGCGTGGTGGTGCGCACCTATAATCCCAGCTACCTGGGAAGCTGAGGCTGGGAATTGCTTGAGTCTGTGGTACCCCGGGCAACGTGAGCCTGTAGTTCCACAGGTAAAAACAGCAAGACCTAGTCTCAATAAAATAAAATAAAATAAAATAAAATAAAATAATAAAAATAAAAATAAAATGAACTTCAAAGATAAAAAGATCATGTTGCTGAGGGACATGCCACTCTTTAAAGTCCAGCAGGTGCGCATTTGCACATGTCACTCCATATTAGGATCAGAGGGTTGAGGGCCCGTGGGGCCGGCGTGGTGGCTAGGACTCAGGGGTGCGGAGTAGTGGCAGGTACATAGCCAGCTCCTCCTTGGGAGGGAGGAGGACTTAGGTCAGAGGGAAAATCCTTCCCACTGGGGGAAAGGGCTGTTTGGGCCAAACTTAAGAGCTTGTGACATCATTGCCCAAAAAAGAAATACAGCTGTGTTCTCTACCTGAAAAGTCTTCTGCACAAACACAGGCGGTGGCAGGAAGCCCGCTGTCCCCCTTCCTTCATTGATGAAAGTGTGGGTTCTGGACCCAACGGACCCAGCCCTGTGTGAGGAACTGTGTGACTGTGGGAACTCACCTCCTGAGCACCGGGCCTCCATTTTCTCATCTTCACATATGTGGTGGGTCTCACTGCCTGCCATGTAGTACCTGACTCAATAGTGAGGGTGGCTCTTTCCATCCCACTTAAACTCACAGCTTTTACAGGGACTGCCTCCTGCCAGGTGATTATCACTTCATCGTCTGCAAATTATCTTTGGAATTCTGAGCAAATTTGGGAAGCCTGAATGTCTTCCAGTTGCTCTGTCCCCACTGCTTGGACCCATGGGGTGACTCTGTTCTGAGACCAACTGGTGGTCAAATCTGGAGGAGGACCTGGGAAGAGGGAGGGGCAGCCTCTGGTTAGCCCTCTCCCAGCAGCTCAGTGGGGTGCTGTCATCTCTCCAGGCTGCGTTCTGGGGTCAGTCACAGCTGCACACATGATGCTCTGGGCTCTGAGGCAAGACCTGCAGCCACAGGCCAGTAGGATGGAGTTGGGGCCAGTAAGGAATGCTCTACTGCCATGGATTAACCAGCCCTTTGGGGAAGAAGGAGCAGCTCTAGGGAGATGATTTGCCTCCTCATAGAGGCTTCCTTGACTTCTCTATCTATGCTGAACCAGACTGGTCTCAGGCATGCCCTGCTGCCCTTTCAGAACCCTCCTCTGTCAAGGAAAGGACTGGGCTGTTGAGGAGATGACTTTGGTCTGCCTGGTGCTGGAGTTAAGCCCTCTTTCTGTGTATAGGACAGGGTCTCTTTGACTCCCCTAGAGCATCTATGGATCACTCTAGACAGATCAGTGACCAAGAGTTAAAGTGGGTAGTTTAAGGAAGTTAGGCATTTGCAGACCTCATGAGTTTTGTGGGGACTGGGGAGCAGGGACACCTGTCACTTGACAGAATGTGCTGTAGATGCACTTTTCTGATTTTCACTCAAGAAAAGCCAGAGAAGAAACTTCCAGGTGAGGCCGGGCATGGTGGGGGGTACCTGTAAGTGGCAGCCTAGGAAGCCACGGCCGGGGCCAGAGATCGCGGTTCGAATCCTACCATAGTGAGACCTAGTTCCAAAAAAATATAGCTGGGCATGGTGGCATGTTCCTGTAATCCCAACTACCTGGGAAGCTGAGGTTGGGGATTGCTTGAGTCTGTGGTACCCCGGGTAACAAGGGCCTGCGGTTCCACGGGCAAAAGTAGAGGAACCTAGTTTCAATAAAAGAAAGAAAGAAACTTACAGGACTCTAGGCATCAGGAGAGGAGGGATCTGTAGGGGTGGGTAGTGTTTGAGAATTCCACACACTCCCCAAACCAAACCTTTTTGAGGTACAAGGTACTTCTAGCATTGACTCTGTGGATCCAGCAAACAAGATCAGGTGCTCTACTTTCAAGATGTAAACTCAAATTATCACTCCTGCTACCTCTGCTACTGTCACTGCAGTCTGGGTCGCCATCATCCTGCTCTCCTGATCAGCATCACAGTCTCCTGTTTTCTCTAGTACCCAGTTTGGTCCAAAGATCAAACTCCATCCTGCAACTATGGTGAACTTTTAAGAATCCAAGTCAGAGTTCCATATTTAAAGCTTGTAACTTCACATCGTAACAGTTATTAGCAAATGTCTCATAGGACCTGGCCTGTGACTTCAATGCTGACCTCATCAGGTACTGCTGCCTCCTGCCTGGCTCTGCCCTGGTCATGCTCCCTTCTCCCACCTGCAGACCTTCTCACACTGGACACCTTGCCCCAGGATTTCCCACCAATCTTGACCACTTCTATCTCGGCCACCCTCTGCACCCCTCCTTCTCTCTCTCACACCATCACCAGTGGAGTTGGTCTCAGTGAATTATGTGTCTCTGAAATCCCTACTAGCCTGTGAGTCCTACTAGAAGGTCAGCATCCTGGGACATGGGAAGTTGTGTGTCCAGGCACTGTAGAGGGACATAGCAGGTGCTCAATAAAATATCTGTTGAGAGAAGGAATGACTTCATGAGGGAATGAATGGCTTCTCAGAGACCATGTGAATAGGAATGTTCAGTTTATGCACACTACTTCTGGGGCAAGAGGGAGGGAGAGAGGTTGGGAGAGAGGTAGGGAGAGGGAAGTAGCACTTGTAGTTGCATGCTACAGGCTGCAATTGGGGACCAGGTTCTAGTTCTCACTGCTCCCTCCAGCCTGGGCCTCCCTCCAGGCATCACGGACCTTGATCTTCACTTTGAAAGGCTCGATCTGAAAGACCACATTGGGGATGCCTTCCAGAGAGGGCAGGTGCCCATCGTCTGGCACCTCCAGGTCGAACCTCTGCAGTAACCAGGCCAGGAAGAGGAAGAGCTCTTGGCGGGCCAGCATCTCCCCTGCACATGTGCGGGGTCCGGCTCCGAAGGGCAAGTAGCTTAAGGAGGGTGCGATGAGCTGGTTCCCTGATGGGTCCAAGAAGCGCTCTGCGGACACAGGGAGGCAGCCATCAGTCAGGGGCAGGGCAAGAGTAAGCACATTTGGGCCTGTGTCCCAGAGGGGAGATGGGGCCCTGCCTGGGGAACCCCAGCCTGGATGTGGCCCCCCTTCCTGAGGGGAGACACAGTCCTGCTGTCAGATTAGCCCCAGCCACATGAAGGAAATGAAACATGAAGGAGGTGGAAAGAGGCAGTGTTAGCAGGTTAAATGCCACCATCCAGGGGACGAGGGTGTGTTTGTGGGGGCCACCTGCCCGCAGGCTTATGAAAGGATGGATGACAATTGGGGCAGGGACAGGAAGAGTCCAGTGGGAAGTTTCATGAGTCTAGGGCAGCATGGGTGTGCCAGCTGGTGCACGTGGT